>CM028354.1:37238745-37467745 GCA_016618105.1 Dendrobium huoshanense | reverse complement strand
GTATTATTTTTGACGTTGGCAATGCGAGATCCACTGGCAAAACATCAAATGACATTCGCCACGACATTGAGAGGTTGGATAGTAGCACTAGATTGGATGACGTTGTGAAATGCTTCCTCCTTTACCTGCTATCGAACATATTTTATCCGATGGCTAACTTTCGGGTACCAGTTTCCATCTTTGAACTTCTCAACACTCCAGAATTGTTTAATCAGTACATTTGGCCTGAATCAATTAGAGGATTCCTGGTTGAAGAATTCAATGTTGTTGCTACCAAACAAGCTAAGGGATTGGGTTTGGGCTATGTAAATGGTTTTGTAATGATTTTAATTGTGAGTATTGTTTAATTGTTCAATAAATCAATGATTATTATACAAAATCTAAAGCAAAAATAAATTACCTTCATTTCTATAGATTTGGTTACTTGAACATACAACAATTCATGCTGTACAGGATGATCTTTCCCGGCCTCGTTTTACTCGCTGGGATGACAACTTTATTTACACTGAGAAAGAAGTAATTAATATATTTGCTGACCTTGTTAATCAATAAATAGAAGTCAATAAATATCGAGAAAAGGTTGATTACGACCAGGAAATGCTGCTTCCTTCTGCGTTAATAAAGGTTGATTTGGTTCCTTCTACGTTAACAAATATGTACTTAACATACTTCATGTTCTTCAAAGTCAGCAAATATATTAATTACTTCTTTCTCAGTGTAAATAAAGTTGTCATCCCAGCGAGTAAAACGAGGCCGGGAAAGATCATCCTGTACAGCATGAATTGTTGTATGTTCAAGGAACCAAATCTGTAGAAATGAAGGTAATTTATTTTTGCTTTAGATTTTGTACAATAATCATTGATTTATTGAACAATCAAACAATACTCACAATTAAAATCATTACAAAACCATTTACATAGCCCAAACCCAATCCTTTAGCTTGTTTGGTAGCAACAACATTGAATTCTTCAACCAGGAATCCTCTAATTGATTCAGGCCAATTGTACTGATTAAACAATTCTGGAGTGTTGAGAAGTTCAAAGATGGAAACTGGTATCCGAAAGTTAGCCATCGGATAAAATATGTTCGATAGCAGGTAAAGGAGGAAGCTTTTCACAACGTCATCCAATCTAGTGCTACTATCCAACCTCTCAATGTCGTGGCGAATGTCATTTGATGTTTTGCCAGTGGATCTCGCACTGCCAACGTCAAAAATAATACCCTTACTTGGCATGCCTATCAGTATTGCAACTTCTTCAGTTGAAAATTTAAGACTTCGTCCTTTAATAATGAAACTTTCGGTTTTCATATCTCACTTCGATATTAGCATATGTATGAGTGGAACATTTTGAGGCATAACAGGAAGCCTAAGGAACTGGTTGATATGCAACTGACGCAATCTAACAACCAAAGGATCTCCAAACCTCTGAACAAGAACATTACAAACTTCTCTGAACGTCGAAAACCTGCATCGGAAATGAATCTTTGGAGTATAACCCTGCGTAAAATCAATCGTTAATAATGTTATTAATTAATAAAAATCAATTGTTTATACTGACTAATATTAATGCTCGGTACAGAGCAGTATCGAGCATTACAGAACATAACTATTCCTAATTCTGCTCGGTAAAGATCAATACCGAGCAGTACCGAGCAGTACTGAGCATTACTTTAAGTAATTCTACTCGGTACAGATCAATACCGAACAGTACCAAATAGTACCACACATAACAATTAGTAACTTTGCTCGGTACATATCAATACCGAGCAGTACCGAGCAGTTTCAAGCATAATAATTAGCAACTTTGCTCGGTACAGATCTATACCGAGCAGCTCCAAGCATAACAATTAGCAACTTTGCTCGGTACAGATCAATACCGAGCAGTACCGAGCAATTCCAAGCATAACAATTAGCAACATTGCTCGGTACAGATCAATACCGAGCAGTACCGAGCATAATTATTACTAATTCTGCTCGGTACTGCTCAATACCGAGTTGTACCGAGCAGTACCTACCGAGCAGCACGGAGCAGTACCGAGCATAGTAGTTATGCTTGGAACACATCTATACCGAGCTATACCGAGCAATACCGAGCAGTACCGCTCGGTATATTACTCGGATACGCTTCAGCACGGAGCATTACCGAGCATGGAACAGATCGATACCGAGCTATACCGAGTAATACCGAGCGGTCCGCTCGGTATACTACTCGGATACGCTTCGTAAACCCTACCATATATATATATTGAAGAAATAACTAACCTGAGGCATCGTAAAAGCAAATATGCAGAGGTTGAAACTTCGCAGAAATGGAAGAAGCAGAAGCGCCGGTTGGAGAAGATGAAGTATATCGAAGCGTATGATGACTGAAGTGAAAGACGGTAAGGTTTGTTCGAAAACATAGCCGTTTTTTTCGGGTCCGCGCGATAATATTCGGGTCCGCTGCTCGGGCCATTAGTTTTAAATTTCGCACGTGCCATATACCCAATCATCGCCGGGTCGGGTTTCGGGTAAAGTTGCTGCCAGATGTCGCATTATGAAGGCATACCGGACGTAGAGATGCGTCAGGTGGGAGGAGACAATAAAAATTCCTTGTTCTAAGACAAATCCATGAGGTTCTTCTATCATATATTCAAGATTTATATGTTTAGTACCCCAATTCTACAGCGGCTTTTATCCTCAGCTTAAAATTGTTTTAGTCCGTTTAAAAAAAATTATATTACAAAGTTTCTTTAGAAAATACCAAGAAAATTATTAGAAATGAAAATTTTGTTGTAATAATTTTTTTAAAAATAATAACAATATAATATTCAAATAAAATTAAAGAAGTTATCGGAAAAATAAAATAGTAAATAGACTATTACATTCATCGGGCATCAACTTCGTAGATATTTTACTATCCATGTGCATGCACAGCATCGTCCTTTCGCTTTCTTTCTTGGAAGTCTTGCTTAGTTGAAAATAATCGAAGGATATTTTCTCTTTCCCATGTTTTTTTATATATTATATATGGAGGGAACTGAATGACAGGAAATATGGTTATCTCATCTCTTTTACTTCTTCTATTTTAAGCATAATGCGTTGTCATATGGCTGCAAGAATGGGGAGGTGGTGAGTTTCTTATCCTCTTATGTACAATTCTGGCAACAGCTTCTATTGGCTATTAGCTTCCAATGGTGGTTTCTGATAAATGTTGATGGCTTCTTCTGTGTTTGTGAGTTTTTCCGCTATGTTTATCTCTGGTGGTTGGGTTTGGCTCATTCTCCTTGTGGCTGCTTCATACGATTGATGTTCTTCTGTGATGTCTTTTGGCTGCTTGTGCCTCTTTTTCAATTCGATGAATGCTTCCTTTTTCATGGATTGATTTTTTGAGAGAGCTATGATGAGTCATATGACCCATGGGGTTCTCCAGGATGGCCTTTCTTCTACTATGCTTTTCTAAATTTGCCAAGAGACAATGAAACAACCATAAGCAGAGACAATGAATCAGGATGGCCTTTCTGCTGCTATGCTTTCATTGTCTCTGCTTAGAAGGATGGCCTTTCTTCTCAAATCCTCCTTGTTGTTGATTCATACGGTTAACTGAAGCTTTATTGAATATTTTTCTGCTTTTGCTGGATAGCTTCCCAATCTTCTAATGAATGGATGACATTAAAGTTTAATGGACGTCACATGCAGAAAGCCTTAGCTGTCTGCCACTTAATATTCTTGTTTTTTCACAAAGCTCCAAAAGCACGTCAAAATTTGTGGTCCGCAAGCATCATCAATGGATATTAACCACGATTAAGTGGAGTTTGTGCTATACAAATTAATTGAAACATGATATTTCCTTTCTTGTTTATTTTGTTGTGTGATTTTCTTTCTAATAATAATAACACAAGAGGCAACACCCATCTACCAAACACAGATTTCGAGCTCGATATTCCCACCGAACGCCAGCCATACAGAGAAGGATATTGTTCAATATGGTCTGTTGTGCTAATCTCAACACTAGCTTTGAGTATCTGAAAGATCAAGTCTTGTGCTGTAGATTCTTTTGTGAGCTGGTCAAAAGTGATTTTTTTTCTTGTCCTCTCAGCCTAGAGATTATTCGGTGCGGAGTCCGGACGTAGCTCTACGACCTAACCCTCCCTTCTCAACTTTTTGAATATATTGCCTCTAATTTCGGTGGACTCAATGCTTGAAGTGTATGGTTCTAATTTTGGGGTTATGGCTGTTGGTGTTTTTTTTTTTTTTGGACATTTAGGCGAATTAAAGATGGAAGATGGAGGTGAGCTGCTTTTTTTTCATATGATGCTCTCTGAGCAATGATGTTGTTATTACTATTATAACAAGATAAAGAAAAGAAGTAAAATTAGTTGAAACTCTCTAAAATTTCTGCACAGCCTCCACTAGTCTCTTCAAGTTGGGATCAATTTTGAGAGCACGTTTGCCAATTTTGATAAGTCTTTCCTTCATGGATTTCATGATGGAACGCACCCTTCTCAGCTTCTTATTTTTCAAGTAGCAAACACTCCACTTAATTATGGTTAATGTCAATTAGTGATGCTTGTGAACTGCAAATATTTATGTGCTTTTGGAGCTTTGTGAAAAAGCAAGAATATTAAGTGGCAGACAACTATGTATTTCTGCATTTGACGTCCTTTGGACTTTGATGTTAGCAATTCATTAGAAGATAGGGAAGCTTACCAGCAAAAGCAGAAAAAAAAATCAATAAAGCTTTATTATTATTATTAATTTTATTTACTTGCTTGATGTTACGGTGAAAGCTTGAGCTTGTGCTTGCCAAATAAATACATCATTTCTCAGTTTTTTTAGGTTGTTGTGTGGTTTAAGGTTTTCAGCACCTTCTCATCTAAAGGCAAGACCTGAAATGTTCCTGAAATCTTTCCAAATGCAAATGTTGGAAATCAACATTTCCCATTGAGGTAGAACAGTGGTTTCTGCAAGTTAGCTCATCCTTTTGTGAGATAAATTCTATATGGCTCAATTTACTGCAGCCTTTTCCTTCTTGCGAAGCCTCTATTCCCCTAAGAATCTGTGTTAAAAAGGTTCCATAGTTTCAGCTGTTGCAGAACATCCCCTCCTCTTGGGAACAATTAGGGTTTGAAGAGCTCGAATCATTGCATCGCCTGCTATCTTCTTCTTCCTTCTCTTCCATTAAGTAATTTAACGCTGCTTGTGCCTCTTTTTCAGTTCGTTGGCTGCCTTCTTATTCATGGATTGGTTGAGAGGGCAATGATGTGTCGTATGAGCCTTGGGGTTCTCCTGGATGGCCTGATGGCCTCTCTTCTGCTTTGTTTTTCTACATATGCGAGTTTGGTCTTTTAAGTGTTCCTGGCAACCGAGATACTCTGCTCTATGATTCTACAGCCTTCTTCTGATGGCAGATTAAGAGCCCTTTTTTTTAATAACCTTTAGGGGCTGTTTGGTAGAAGCCAGGATTTGATTTAAGTAGGATTTCGTAAATCCGCTAAATCTGGATTTTGGAATTCCCGAGGGGCCTAAATCCTGAAAACTGTTTGGTAGCATTCACGATAAATCCTATTAAATCTCGTGTTATTGTTTGGCTATAGAATGGGAACAGACTCTTTCTCTCTAGCCAACGGATTTCGTAAATCCGGCAAAAAAACAGGATTTTGGAAATCCGAGATTTAGCACGGAAAGGCGGAATTTTTCGTCTTTGGCGGCTTTCATTTGCCGTGAGAGTTGGTTTTGCATTTTAGGCCATTTGACTGGATTTCGTTCAAATCCGCCTCAAATGCAGCCTAAATCCTGCTACCAAGCAGCCCCTTAACTTTCTTACTATTTCTTAATATGTATTTTTGTTTTCTTTTTTATCTTGCTCCTCTTCCTTCTCCCAAATGTCATCTCATCAATGGCATCTCATAGTTGCCATAGCCATTCTTGGAGAGCTGGTTTTCTGTCTCTGATCGGTTCTTGGCTGGAAGCAAAGGCAACAGCTTGGATCTTGGGGTGGATGTCTCTCAGCAATTGTAGCTCCTATTTCCTGCCGGTCTGCCATTTGACTTGATCTTGCAGGTACTCAATGCTGGTGTTTATGATCTTTCGAAGGACAAATCTGTGAGGTTCCTCGACACAATGTACCCTTGTTCTAAGGACAAATCCATGAGGTTACTCTATCTACATAACTTGGCGCAGCAAAACTTCCATGGCATCTATCATATATTCAATGTTTATTCTTAATTGTTGAAGCTCATTTATATGTTTAGTTCCCCAATTCTATAACCAATTTTATTCCTAACATAGAATTTTTTAGTCGGTTTAAAAAAAATTATATTACAAAGTTTCTTTAGAAAATACCAAGAAAATGATCAGAACTAATTTTTTTTTGTCCGTTTGAGATGTTTGTAACTTTTCATATAATTAGGTGTAAAATTATTGTGAAAAAAATAATTTAGTTATTTTAGTTGTAAAAATTGATTTTTTATAATAAGAGTATAATAATGAAATAAAATTAAAAAAGTTATCGGAAAAATAAAATAGTAAATATTAAGTTAAACTAATAAGTATTACATTCATTGGGCATCAACTTTGTAGATATTTTCACCCGCTTTACTGATCATATCCATGTGCATGCACAGCATCGTCCTTACGCTTTCTTGTTCTTCTTTCTTACGCTCTTTCTTGTTCTGCGGTTGCTTGGTCGGTGCCGTGGAAGCCGAATGGTTTGTTGTTAATCAACCATGGAGAAGCTCATAAAGATTGTCTTTCAGTGTCTGAAAGATCAAGTCTTCTTTTGTAGCTTCTCTAGCGAGCTGATTAAAATATTTGTATTTTTTTACTACCTTTTTGATATATTTTTGTGCTACGCCCAACTTTCCGTCAGCTTGTTGAATATTTTGCTTCTTATTTCGAAGGAGGCGATGCTCTAATTTCGGTGTTTTTTTTTTGGGAAATTTACATACATACCACTATATACTTCTTATTTTACATATCTAACACCTGAAACATTAATATTACACTTATACCACTCAAATCTTTAATTTACATCATTTCTACCACTCCGTCTACCTCCTTCCTCACGACGTCTTTCTTCCCGCTGAAAACTCCTCTTTGCGCACAGCATTTGACAAGTATTATATCGGACGTCTTTCTTCCCGTCCAAATCCCCCATTGTCGCTAAATGTTGTGAATTCCCTTGGTGGACGTCTCGCGATTACCTCCATGTGAGGTCGCTACAGCTCGTTGTGCTCGCATTTTCCTTCACTATATCGTCTTCCGAAGCATTTTTTTATGATATGGTATTTGATTTATCTAAGAGTTACTGCAGGTAGTTTGGTATTGTCTTCCTCATATTTTTTTGTCCTTCGTTCAGGAGTTTTTTTGTTAGTAGTTTATTTATTGTATTTCCTCTTGAGGTATTCCTTTTTTGATAATCCTCTTAGCTAATAATCATATTCTCGTCATCTGAGGGCTTATTTATTCATTTGTAAGTATATTATTTGTCTGATCCTTCCCAGGCCGCTAATTTGATGATGCCCTTAGCAGAGCTTTATCCATCCTATTCCATTTTTTATTATGCTCTTAGCAGAGCTTTTTCCTGTGGATTGTAGAAGCTTTTTAGTTAAGAAAAATTTCCATATATTTGAATTTCTTAGTCGTAAGTTAAATAGCATATTCATCACTATAATACCCTCTATATCTTCACAGGTGATTTGGAATGAAGTCCGGCATTTTTAACGAGGTCGGTAATTTTTAACGAAACCCACCAAGCTGATGTGCATTTCAACACAGTTTATACATTAAAAAAAAAAAAAGCTTAGAAAGCCTCATTTAGGTGATGAACAACTAGCCAAACACCGAGCAAACAAAATCATTTAGAATAAAATGAAAGCATTCATCAGAACTCACCTTCCTCCCCTTTTGCGAGTTCTGATTCCTCCATCTAGTTCGTTCGCCCTAACTTCCTCTCAGATTCGCGCCAAGCGGAGAAATTGACGTCGTGAGAAAGGCGGTAGACGAAGTGGTAGAAATGATGTAAATTAGAGATTTGAGTGGTATAAATGTAATATTAATGTTTGAGGTGTTAGATATGTAAAATAAGAAGTATATAGTGGTATGTATGTAAATTTCCCTTTTTTTTTTTGCTCTGAGAGCGATCTTCAAGCTACTTCATCATGGAGGTTTTTTTGGGTGCTGGCCCTGTTGCATGTAGTTGGGCTTTTTCTTTCTTTGCATGTTCTTCTTTGCCGCGAAGTCTGTGCAATGATTGTGTTTTTGGAAGCTGTCGGTCTCTGGATAGAGAAATTATTACCAGCGGAGTGCCGACGTAGCTCCAAATGGCACACATAAATTTCCTTACCATATCGGCTGATTCTCTTTCCCTCGAGATCTGCTATTGCTGTAGCTTGTAAAGATTGGGAAAAAAAAGAGAAGCAAAAATAAGAAAAACTGATAGGAGTGACTACGCTATAATTTGTCTTCTCTTTGGTTTTTTTCTATCTTCTTCCTAGAACCTTAGGGCTGCCTAGGGTTTGCTTTTCCTCAGCGGCATTTCTTCGTTGCTGCTTCGGCTCGCATGAAGTAGAGTTTAAGCTGTACTTCCCATTAGGTTTTTTCTTCATCTGCTCTCTTTTTTAAGGAAGACGATGTTTAGGGGCTGGGATTTAAGTCGGATTTACGCTAAATCTAACCAAACGGTTTTTGTGCTCGCATTAAATACCAGCGATGGTTAAATCCCGGAATTAACGATTTACAGCTTAAATCCCGGATTTACTAAATACCTCGGTTCGGTGGATTTGTAGGATTTGGCCGAAGAAGCACACGAAAAGTAGAAAGTTACCTTCACAGCCAGCGAGCTCCCGTTGTTGCTTCCGATCAAAATGTTGTAACTTCCGATCCTACAGGAGGGGAAAGTTGTCGAAGGAGGGAAGTCGAACAGCTACGAAGGAGCCGAAGTCGTGCAATCTCTACAACTCCTGCAAAGGTGACGGAAAAGGAGGAAATGTTGAGATTACAGGGTTTGGTGGAGGATGGCTGTTTACAATTCCTCAAAGGCCATACATTTGCTAATATGGAGAACCTACTTATTCATCACAAATTAAGATCCATTGGCAAATGTATGGTGTTCTAAATTCTAGCTTAGATGAAAAGAATTGGATAAAAGTTTTAAGAGTTTTTCCCTTTTTGGAAATATTTGTCTACTTAGCCCAAAAATCACTCAACTTGTTGATTATATTACTCCAAATTTTATAGTGGTGGCAATGCTCCAAATTTATACTTCTAATTTTGGTGGTAATGGTTGTTATTGTGGGTTCATTGGATCTTTTTATTTATTTATTTTGTTGCGCAGAATGTTGGCCATTAAAAGAGAAGTTTAAATTTAAGTTAAAGTGCCTCAGAGATGAGGATACTCGGGTGGATGAGTGACTTTACTTTTAGAGACAGAACACAAAACAAGCATGCCTTAGAAAGGTTAGAGTAGCTCCAATGACATGTAAGAGTAAAGAGAGTTGTTTTAGATGGCTTTGTCAAATAAAATTGCCTTCCGGGTCATAGATTTGACTTATATTAAGAAAGGTAAAGGTATACCTAAAAGGTTTTGGAAATGACATTATTTTATTAGATTTAAATGAGAATTTGATTCTTAATATGACACAATGGAGAAAACAACGATTTTTGTCGCTGACCAGTGACCCCACATAGTGGGATAAAGGCTTGATGTTGTTGTGCAAAATAATCTTATCCCCCATTCTTCTTGAATGGTATATGGGCAATGATGTTATTTTGGAAGCCTGTTGTTCTCCCTTTGGATGGCACACTCTTGGTATCCCTATTCTGCTTCTCCCTTACCCTTACAGGCAGTGTGCAACCGGGTAGAGCGCCTCCGTTTCATTTGGCTGGCCTCGGCTCTTACCACATTCCTGATAGCCATTGCAACAACCAGAAGCAAGGACCTGCTTTTTTCAAATTGATCACAATTGGTGTGGTCTCTCTTAAAAAAATAGGCCTGACAGTTACGTTGGAATCTCTTTAAAAAATAGGCCTGTTTTGGAATCACTTCATGCACTTCAAGGGAGTTGTATGTTTTAGGTTATGTCCAATAATTTCTTATCCTGGATTACATTTGCACGTATGACCAAATCAAATAGGAAAATGTGCTCCTCTTTGGCTTGTAGATGTTTGGGAAGTAAGATTTTTGTAACTCAGTGGGCTGCAGACAAGGAGAGAGGGGAACTCAATGTGGATTTATTTTACTTTTAATTATTTATCATAGAAATCCTAATTTGCAGTGAATTAAAAAAATTTCTGGATCTCTATTGCCAGAAAAGGTCATCGGTGCAGTTTTGATGAAAAGAAGTTTTGAATTTACTTATAATTACTACTAAAATATTTACATTTTTTTCTTTTGCATTTTGTAGCACATTAGGACAAGGTCATAAGTTTCATAAAGATGATTTGGTCTGAATGTTGGTTGCAGTGGGTGTCATTCAGTTGCCCTGGAATGGAGGCAAAGGCTGAAGGATATTGGAATAATTTATTTTAATGTTTTGGTCAATAAATCTTTTTTTGGCAAGTTCCATATTGAATATGAAATATAATACAAGATGCATGATTTATTATAGAAATTGAATTAGCTTTGTAAATTAAGAACTTGAAAATCCGACAAGAGGAACTTTATGAATTTCTTCTTAGAATGGGGTAACATTTATGCTTCTGCTGTAATTCTGGTTCCTGGTTCTTAGTTCTTCTTGTAGGCTGTTTGTTTTATTTTAGGGTTCTTCCCTGCGGCATGCATCTCTCTGTTCTGTTTTTGAATTTGACGACTGGGGGGCAATGATGAATGGGTTGCATTCCTTATCCCCTAGGACGGTGGTTTTTATGCAACTTCTATTGGATGGCAATTCCGCAACTGGGGGATGTTTTCTGGCTACCTGGATGCAACCTATAACTTACCTTTGCCCTATTCTTCTGTCTTCTTGTGGCTGATCTTTCACTGCATTAACAGGCTGTTTTTCTCTTTTGATCACTTTTTTGCATGTGTAACTTTATTTTTGCACCATTTTGGTGAGCATTTTTAGCCTCTTGTAGTGGCTCCACCCCACAATTCTTCTTTTCTTTTCTCTTCTCTTCTTTATTATACATGTAACTAGTCTTTTTACATCAATGAAAATTGGGCTTTGCCCTTAATAACCCCCCCCCCCCCCCCCTAAAAAAAAAAAATCCTATGTTTTTTTTTTTGGAAAATTTTCAGGAAAACAGAGTGGGAGGGAGGTCTGGTTATTTTTGGAGCAGAATACTTTTATGAACTTGATGGAAGTGAAGGACAAAGAATATGGAAGGCACTGCAATGATTTGACTTCTTTGAGGTCTAATTTGCTAGATTTATGAAGGGTGTGTAAATTCTACTTATACATACCCTGTGTATATTTTTATGAAGGGTGTGTACAAATTATGTGGCTTCATTTTATTGGAGCCCAAATGCGAGCTGTCAGGATTCTGCACCTAATAATTTCTTCGAAAAAAGATGAGTTAACTTGCAGGAACTGCTGCTCTAACTCATCTAATTTATTGGATAGAATTCTGATCCAAAAAATTGCTTTCTAGAACTGTCCTCCAATGCCTTTCATCGAAGTTGTCATTCAGAACACCAATGACCTTAGCTGCCAACGGAGATCTCCAAAGTTTTTTAACTATATCTCGAGCAATGACTCTTAAATTTTCATGATCATCAGGGTGGTTCTCTACACCAGCAAATGCATGAGAGTTGAGGAGCAACAAACACTTATCTTCCTCTAGGCCCTCTAATTTAAACTATTTACTTCTTCTTTTTAATTACCTTTGCAAGCATCAGTGCAACTGATTCTTCTCGAGTTGTACCAGAATCTTACTATCAAAACCCCCAGAAGGTAAGAGGGGCGAGCACATCCTCCCATTTGCTTTTATCCTTCACCTCATCCTCCCAAATATCATCCAGCATAAGTAAGAACTTTTGGGACATCACCTCTTCCTTGAGAAACTTTTGGGACACCTAATTTGCAAAAAGAAAATGAAATGCTTAGAAAAGATTGTTCTGATGTTGATAATGATTATATGGCTTTGTTGGATGAGTTTAATGAATTGAATAAGAAATTTTCTAATTTATTTGAAACACATAAATCCTTGAAGTGCCCCAAGTGTCTCCAAAGGAAGCCTCTCCTCCTTAAGACATTCCAACACATCCGCAATGACTTTTTTAGCATCAAAAGTTGTTGGAAACACAAACCTACATTTTAAGTTCAAATTTCTTTGTAATTTCATCTTCATGGATATGTTGCAAGAGAGTTGTCCTTCCCATGCCACCATGACCCACTATGCATAGCAGAGAAATGTTGCCGTACAAATTAGTTTGATAGTCATTTGATGGATTCCTCAGCCAGTTCATAACAATCTTCTTCTCTTTGCGCCGCCTGATGAGATCATTTTTAGGCAAATATCCTGTTTCACGTGTTTTGTAGAAATCAATCTCCTGCTTCGTGCTGTCTAAAAGATAAAGGAAATTAGTGACATCTGCCGAAACTTTATGAAGTTTCTGCACAGCCTACTCCAGTCACTTCAAGTTGGGATCCTTTTTGAGAACACGCCAATTTTGAGAATTTTACGAGGACTTTGTAATAGGAAGCTCATGAACTTTCTTTTCTGATCATATTAGTTAGAAATAGATTATCAAATAAATAAGTACCTGGTTGCCAAACGCACCTTTGTTTCTTCCGTGTTTTTGGTGAGCTGTTCTTTATGCTTTGAGTATGCTTTGTGTACTCAAACTCAGCGAGCACATCATCTGCCTCATCAATAGCATCTCGCAGCTGCCATATCCATTTGTTGTTTTTAACGTTGATTTGTGCTTGGTTAGCGGCAAAGACAACAGCTTGGATCTTGGGGTGGTTCTCTTGCAGCCTTTCCAGCTCCTTCATGCTCGTCTGCCATCCGACTTGCTCTTCCAAGTAATCAGAGCAAGCGTTGATGATCTTCTCCATGATTGAACCATCAAACCATTCCGCCATGGCACTGATAACTGAGGTAGAGAGAGCATAACAAATGAACAATGGGGATTTATTTTAATTTTAATTACTTATCATAGATATCCAAAATTTGAGTGAGTTAAAAATTTCTGGATCTCTATTGCTAGTAAAGTTTCATAAAGATGATTTGTTCTGAATGTAGGATGCATCTGGTGTCATTCAGTTGACCTAGAATGGAGATGAGAATGCTAAACTTGGACCCTAAATCCTAAACAAGCATGTATGGGAAAGGTTGGAGTAGCTCCAATGATAGATAAGAGTAGAGGAGTCATTCTAGATGGTTTTGTCAAATAAAATGGTGGCCTTCTGATGACCTGGTTAGGAGAGTAGATGTATTAGATTTGACCTTATATTAAGAAAGTAGAGGTATGCCTAAAAAGTTTTGCTTAAAAAATATTCTGATATTTTTTTATTAGATTTGAATAAGAATTTGATTTTTAATATGACATAATGGAGAAAAAAAGGATTATGTAGCCGACTCCACATAGTGGGATAAAGGCTAGATGTTGTTGTTGGAAATGATCTTATCCCCTGTTCTTCTTTACTGGTATATAGGCAATGATGTTATTTTGGAAGCCTGTTGCTCTCCCTTTGGATGGCACACTCTTGATATCCCTAAATCTGCTTCTCCCTTTTCCTTTGAAGCAGTGTGCAACCGGGTAGAGCACCTCCGCTTCATTTGGCTTGCCTCGGCTCTTGCCACATTCCTGATAGCCATTGCAACAACCTAATCATTTCTGAGCCCATTTTGCCTTTATATTTTACCACCCTCTACATTTTTCAAATTGATCCCCACTTGAAGAGATTGGTGGAGATTGTGAAGAAACTTGATAAAGCTTCAGCTGATGTTGTTAATTTACTTTATCTTTTAGAAATCACATATTACCAGCACTAATATGTACAGCAACATTTCTCTTCAATCTATGTTGGGCCTGGGTGGTATGCGTGAGACAAATGTCTTCTAAAATGTTTATTAAGATGAAATGACGGAGGAATTTGATCTTAAAATGTAGATATGTGTTTCCAACAACTTAATGTGAAAAGAGTCATCGTAGTTATGTTGCAATATTTATACAGTTTAAAAGGACTCATAACTAATTATTTAATTCTTGTTGTACTATTAATTAGTTAAGTGCTTTTTAAATAAAATTTTAATTTAATTATATCATTATTTATCTAATTAGCTATTTAAATATTTTATTACTAATTATTAATATGTTATATTATATTAATTAAGCTAAATTAGATGAATTTTTAATTTAAATGGTAGGCTTGCTATGGTCTGCTTTTCATCTTCTCTGTTTCTTTGTTGCTGTTGCTTTTTCTTCTGAATTGAAGGTCAAGATGGGAGCTCACACGCCACGAAGGTAACCAGGTTTCTCCAGTCTTCCTTGCTTCTGCCAAATCCTGGAAATTTGCTTATTGGTCGGATTTAATAAATCCTGGATTTACGACAAAAAGACGAAAACTAAAGGTTTATTGCTCCAGATTTAACATGTCCTTAAATTACGTTTGGCAGGATTTAGCATTAATCCTACTCAAATCCTGCATAAATCCTATTTGCAAAGCCCCCAAGTGATTGAGGAGGAAATGTTGAGATTAGAGGGCTTGAGGAGGCTGACTATTTGCAAAGCCCCTAAGTGAGAGAAAAAGTGAAAGAAGCTCACAGTTGTCATCTACTAGGATGTGCTACACTTTTTATATTTTTTTTATAGATTGGTATGCGATGCCGTGGATATTGCTTGGTTCACCATCATTCTATTGATTGGATTGCTTATCTATAGGCAGGTTTCAACATAGCGTGCTTTATTCACTGGTGGCTATAACAGTTTAGTAGTTTTCATGCAAGCCATGAAGTCCCTACGATTGCCTACCCCATATGTCTAGCCTGAATAATAATTTTGTTTTTATATCATAATTGATATTTATCTGATTTATAAATGATTTGTATATTTGGATAAATTAGTATGTCTAGTGTTTGTTCAATTTTTTTTCTTTAAAATTGTCTATGGTGGTTCAAGCTAGGATGAAAAAGTTGAGGAAAAGTTTATCAAAATAAATTTAGGCCCCGATGATTTTTTTTTTTTTTTTGCTCCGCCCCTAGTAGGGAGCCTAGATATCCATCACAAATTAAGATCAACTGGCCAGCTCATGGATGGTGTTCAAAATTCTAGCTTAGATGAAAAGCATTGGATAAGGGTTTTAAAAGAGTTTTTTTTCCCTATTGGAAATATTTGTCTACTCAGCCCATCAGTCCCTCAACTTGTTGAATATATTGCTTATAATTTCAGTGGTGGCGATGCTCCAAATTTATACTGCAATTTTGATTGTTATGGTTGTTGTTTTGGGTTCATCAGATTTTTTGGTCTCTATGGGAATGATCTTCCCTTCTGTTATTCTTTGCCGGTATCTGGGCAATGATGATATTTTGAAAACCTTTTGCTCTCCCTTTGGATGGCACACTTGGTGTCCCTATTTTATGCAGTCCTTAACATCACCGTACAACCGGGTAGAGCACCTCCGCTTCATTTGGCTTGATAACCTCTGCAAGAACCTGAGCCCATTTTGCCTTTGTCTTATACTATCGATATTTTTTTTGAGTTGATCCCAACTTGAATAGACAGGAGGGGGTTGTGAAGAAACTTGACAAAGTTTCAGCTGATGTTGTTAGGTTCCTTCATCTTTTAGAAAGCACACACCAGGAGCTACAATGTAAGTTGTGCAAAAGATGTGAAACAAGTTCTTTGACTAAAAATGATAAGACTGGTTGAGGCAAGCAGGAGTTTGTTATTATGTGGTTGAGACTATTATGTGTGGAATTTGATTGTGTTGATAAATCGGATTGTTCTGTTGCCTCGGACCTTAAGGTTGTTGTGCTTGCTAAAGGGGTGTGGGGGTTTTTTATGCGTTCTTACCTTAGTCTTTTTTCTTTCTACCAACTTCATGGTCATATGGGTTTCATTTCCTCAAGTTTTGGATCAAATAAGTCGAGCCTTTGGGAAAGAATGAAAGGAAAGTTTTTTTTTTAGACGGTGCTTTCTTAGCAATGATGTTATTATTATTATTATTATTATTATTTTTGCAAGCCTGTTGCTCTACCCCTTGGATGGCACATTGTGTCCTTTCTCTGCCCTCCCCTTATGATCAGTGTGCAACCGGGGAGAGTGCCTTTGCTTCTATCGGCTGGGCTGGCCACGCCTCTTGCCATTTTCTTGAGAGCCTTGATAGTCATGGGAAAGGCAATGGTTGTGTTTTTACATCACTAGAGGTGCTGCACATTAAGAAATTGGAAACATTGAAGAATTGGTTTCATGCAGTAGCAGCAGCAAACGATAGTAATTTTCTTGCTTAACTGAAACTCTACCTCAAAGACTGCCAAGAGTTGCAAGAGTTGCCCTCTTTGCATCCTCATCTTCAGAAGTTGGATATTAAAGAGGTAACAAGGCATTAGCTACTGTTTTAGCATTTCCTTGAAACATTAGAGGTCATTTGCATTCTAAACATCACATATCTTCCTACTGATGAGATTTTCCTTAGTTTTTTTAGTTTCTTCTTCATGGTCTAATTTGCTAGGTGTATGTAGGGTGTGTAAATTCTACTTATACACACCCTGTGTACAAGTTGTATGCAGGGTGTCTACAAATTATGTGGCTTCATTTCATTGGAGCCCAAATGCGAGCTGTCTGGATTCCGCACTTAATAATTTCTCCACAAAAAGATGGGCTAACTTGCAGAAACCACTGCTCTAACTTATTTGAAAATGAAACTAACATTAATTTGCAGTGTTTGGATTTGGGAAGATTTCAAGCAAATTGTAGATCTCGAGTTTTGGAGGTGCTCGAGAATTTTAAACTTCATAACAATCTAAAGAAACTGAGGATAAATGTTTACATGGGTGCCAGGTCTTCAATATGTGCCTTCTTATAGCACTTTTTGAGAATCTGTACTATATCTAGCATTTGTTGAAAGCATGGATTATCTGCGTTCTAACCTTTTTAGCCTTTCTTCTTTCTACAAACTTCACGTTCATATTGGTCTCATTTACTCAAGTTTTGGATTGAGGCTGCTAGATTTTTTTTTTTTTTTTTCATATGAGACTCATTATTACTCAAATGTTGGATCAAATCGAGGCCTGAGCGCCGCATCGCTGAATAGTAGATCCAAGATATCTAAAACATGTACTCTTGTTAATGTCTTGATCACCCAAAGTTACAATTCAGTTTTAGATCTACTCGAGCGAAAACCTTTAGACTCTAAGATTGACCTCCATAATTCAAGTTTACCATCTCCCTCTCTAGTTTCAACAAAAATAATATCATCAGCAAAAAAGCATACTCCCAGGTACATCCTCTTACAAATGTCTAGTGAGAACATCCATGACTAAAGCAAAAAAGATATGGGCTTAAGGTTGATCCTTGATGTAATCCAACCGAAATAGGAAAATCCTTGGTCAAACCACCTTGTGTTTGAACACAATACATATCTTTAATGATTTGAATATAAGCTTTATCAATTAAGAACTTGAAAAATCTGATAAGAGGAACTTTATGAATTTGTCCTTATTGAGAAATTCGTTTTGTTTGTTGTTGTTTATATTTTATTTTTAAGTGAGGGCTATGATGTTCATTTGGCCCTAGGGCTTCTCCTGGATGGCCTCTCTTCTGTTGTGTTTTTTTTCATACATGAATTAGGCCTTAAGGGGCTGTTTTGCAACAAGCAGGATTTAATTATTCTTTTGGTTGGGGCAGCTTTCTTAATGTTTTCTATAGAAGTTTAGGTTTAGGAATCTTTGTGTGTATTATTATTTCTACAACTTCTTGAGAACCTGGATTGCATGCCTTCTTGCCTTCCTAGCTTCTCTTCTCTCCAAAAACTTTACATTTATAGGGTTCCTCAGCTCAACGATTTACCAGACCTCCCTCCCTCCTTGAAATCTCTGCAATACTCTACTGCCATGCAGGCTTGAAGGAGCGCTACCAAAAGTTTTTCGGTTCTGATTGGTACAAAGATAGCTCACATTCTTTATGTCAATCTTCCCACCGAGTAGGACCACTTGCTTTAATGAAATTTTCTATTCTGATGCTGGTTTACAAGTGTGGGAATTGAAAAAAAATATACCAGAAGTGAACTTTACATTTGTTTTATTTGCTTTGCATGATATGAAATGTGAAGTTTCAGCCAGAGCTGTGGACTTGTGGTTGGCAGAGGAAGCAAAATATGGTGATGATCCAAGCATCAACATCGTGCTCAAGATTAATGACCAACATTCAATTCTTAGGCAGGAAAGAGATGAAAGGAAATAATGAATACAGGTAACCACAAATTATCATTTAAATCTTTCATATATAGTAATTCAACTCATAAGCTAGCTTATTATTTCTGTGACTCGGGTCATTATCTATCATTTGCTTTCAGTCATTATGCAAGAACATGCTATTTATTTAAATTCATGTTATATACATACTTATTATAATAAGTAATAACTATATGTACATACTTGTTTACATTTAAATCATGCTTCCCAGTCTGGGAATTTCCCAGTATTGTGTAATTCAAAAGCTGTAGCGTAAGAGTAATTTGGATTTGTTCTATCATAGATAGTTGTGAGTTTTTTTCTTTGGTCAAGTTCCTAAATTCTCAATCAAATGTGAGTGTCTTTTAACTAACCAACTCAATCAGCAAAACTTCACTGAAGACTTTAAATAAGTAAGAATTAACGACTGCTTATAGTTTAATTTTCTAATTGTTGGCAAATATATCAGGTTTTCTTATTTGTTTTATTGTTAATGCTTATTTTCATTTTGTTGCTGGACTTGAAGATAATTATGGATTGTGATCTTGAATTAGATCAAGGTGCCTTCAATGCCGTTAAAGTTAAAAGATTGATGATTCCCCTCCTACGGTGTCGATTATGGAGCATAAAGAACAACTGAACAGAAACATGGAGGAAACAAGGGTGCGTTCGGCAACAACAAATATCTTATAAGGATCTTTTGTTATTGCAGCTTTTCTCAATTTATAGCATTCATCTAAGGTGAAAATATTTCCCGAAGAGCAATTTTTTTTTTTTAATAAAAGTTAGCTTCAGTTGGTTATGCGGTGAATAAGAAGGAAACATATAATTTGTCATGTCCTTCTCTAAATAGGTGGATGTTTACTACACTTGAAAAGTCTGGAAACTTTGTCCAGAGAGGAAGAATACGTCCAATCTGTACACCAAAACTGGCAGTATAGTTCATGCAAGCCTTGTTTATTTTCTAAACCATTTGAAAGATCTGCAGGCTTTCAGTGGTCAACAATGCCAGATTTAGTGGTTAACGCCGTGGTCCTACTGAAATACTCAAAAAGTGGAAATCAGTAATACTTTAGTTGTTCTCATGGATTTGGCTAACATTTGTAAATATCGACAGCTTGCCGAGCAAGAAGATGGAAATTACTAAGTTATAGAGTTTAATTAATGTCCTAGGAAGAAATATAGGGAGTGAAATTATTATGTGCGGAGTCCGGATGGGAGAACTGTCAGGATCTCGTGAGTGTGCTTTTGAGTTACTGTGCACAGTGCATTTTTATTGTGCATGCTCGCATAGTCTGGGCGGAGCTCCGGGCCGGCATCCATATGTAATAATCCCTCTATATAGAGAGTGAGAGGATGTCCTTGAGTTGAAACTCATGGTGGGTATATAATATTCATTATTTGTTTCATCAGAGATATTTTGGAGAGTTCACTTGCAATTTCAGTTACTCAAAATTTTCATTCTAAAAAGAAGATTGTTAACTTTTTATTACAGCTTCATTATTAAACAGAAAAAAATACATGCAGAGAATGCACGCAGCTGGGAATTTCTATTGTTAAGTCATTCATCTTCATCAGCATCGCCATCATATTAGAAAATACAAATATACAATGGTAAAAATTGAAATCAGTCATCAATGAATTTGTACAAAATTTATTGCATTTTGCTCTTGATGATTGGAATTAGGTCATAAACTTAGGCTTCAGTAGGCACGGTTTTAAAAAATAATGTTAGTGTAAAAATTAAAATTTTTATATAAAAAATTACTTTAAAAAATAGTAAGAAATCCGTTCTAAAGAATGCATATTGCTTGGACATTACTCTTAAATGCGAAACCATCCTTTAGAGGCAAAACATCAAGCAGGTGAAATGCAATAGACAAAAATATCAGACAGTAAGAAGAGCCTTTCTTCGTAATGATCATAAGAACTCTTCTTCCTATAAAAAAATTCTCTCTCATTTTATTATAAGATTTATATTAGCTTGGATACAAGTCATTATGCTTATAAATATAAATCTTATTATAAAACAAATTTATTATAATATAGTATATAATATTAATTTTGTAGTAAATCGCATTGATTTGAAGTCTATTTTGATGTGTTTTTATTATTATTTATTTATTGTTTTTATGGATTTAAGTCTTTTATAATGACTAAAAATTGGGAACATTAAAATAAAAAATGATAATTAGGCAAGCAAAGTTTTTAGAACTAACTTTTTACATTATATTAGCTACAAAATAAGGTCAGCAATAAAGTTTTATTTTTGATAATTTGTTTATTACTTAAGCATTTTTAATATAAAAAATTTTCTTAAAATATTGAAAAAATTGTAATAAAAAACTGTCTCAAAGGAAATATAATTTAAATAGGTTTTTATTTTATTTTTTATTTAGTTCAGTTAGAATTTACATACATTAATGATAGAAAAGAGGGAACAAATTTTTTATAAAATTTTTTAATTCAAAAAATTTTTGTACTGCTTTAGAAAGCAATTATAAAATTGTGCCAAACAAAAACCTAAATTTTGACTAAGTGCTACTATACTCCAAAAAAATTAGCCGGCCAAATATATTGAAGTGATGTTCACACCATTAATTTTTCTCTCTCTGCTTTATGTTTGCTTTAAGGCCAAAGACTAATAATGCTGAAATCATTTGGTATCACACTCATGATGCTGCAATGAAAGCAGGAGTAGAGTAATCGTTTGGTTTTAGGTACAAATATGCAGATTGCATTTCACAATAAAGTTATATACAGTATAATACATGCACAATAGTAGACCATATGATCATAAGGAAATGGCAACTTCAAAGCTGAGCAGCCAAGCAATTATGTAATTTATTTAATTCATCAGGGTCTGCCAGATTACCAGTAGATACTCAAGAAAGCCCCTCTGGTTGGAGATAGCAGGTTGAGGATGAAAGTACTTGTAAACCCTGTGTCCAAAGTACCTAACAGTGTATGGAGATACACATTAGTAAAAACAAAATATTTTCTATTTCTTATGGCTTGATAAAATATGACAAAACCATCAATGCTTAGCCCAATAAAACAAGCATATATTCCTTCAGATATTGAAGTCACAATAAAAATGTTTGAACAGAGATTTTGATATATTAAGAAGTAATATACTCTCCATCATGCAGGTAAGACAATAACATTAGTCAAATTTAGAGAGTAAAAAGAAGCGCTAGACACGTTATTTTACCCATTAAGGCTTGTTATATGTGCGAGAAGGTGGGCACGCAAGTCGGCCCGATTTACCTTCACATTATGGAGAAATTATTTTGTGTGGACGCCGAATGCAGTTACAGATCGGAGACTAACCAGAATGCGCCACGTCAGCAGTACCGAGCCGTACGTCCGCACAGAATAATTTCACCACATTATGGGTAACCCTTGCTTCCAAGTAGAAGTCTCAATGCTCCCAATCACAAAATGCAAAAGCACAAAAAGTTTTGATGACCCAACCAAAGAAAGGTAACACTTCCTTCACATGATCTCATCTCATGCATTATTAGTGTTGCATGCTTGTATTAACATAATAATATTAACACAAAATAAGATTGAGCATAATACTAAACAAATGGGCAAAGAAATTTTTTGAGCTAACCTCACCTCAAAATCTCTCCTAACATCAACGTGCTAAAACGCACAGTTAAAGAAGCTAGTTCACGATAATGGGTTCGTTTGTTATGTTTTCTTCTTCGTGCTTCCGCTTCATTAAACAGTGAAAGTAGCATAAATAGTTTATTACGGTATGATAATTGATAATATAAAATTTAGAAATTTATTTATTTAAGTTATTTAATCACTCATATCAACAGCAGTTCTTGAAAATATTACAATTCATGTATCATTTTAACTAGTAATCTTAACAAACAATTATCCGCTTTGCAAAGTAGTATAACGTATCACAACACTATGCAGCACAACACAACAATGCCAAATTAATCCGAAAAGAACCTACATGAAATTTGTATGGAAAGGCATTTCACGCTTTCAACGAGTTTTAATGAAGGGTGCATTTAGTGATTTTAGATAATTAAATGGTTAACAAGCCAAAATGTTATGGGCATGAATGCAGCTTATCCAAGAAAAAAATTCAATTATTGGCATCCTTAACAAATGTTAAAAGCACAAATCAGTAACTACAAATCAAAAAACAACCAGAAGAACAATATGCTAATAGTCCAAAACAAAGCTTCAGTTTTAGGAAATTCCAACTACAGTACTATAACAGTAAATTCTCCTCCCTATCATGGTATTTCATCTCTTCTCTCGTAATCCAATTACTAGTAATATCTATTACATTTCGAAAATTTCAATTCTGATTCCAGTTCTTTCCCTATCATTTATAAGGATGCCAGACTCAAAAACAAGATTTGACAATCAATGGAGCTAAACATCACAAGAGAAGTAGATGGCTGTAAAAAGAACAAAATAAATGTATTATCATAGGCAAACCTTGCTCTAGTATTTTCGACCCTTCTGATGCATGATCAATTTCAAAAGAAGCATGGTCTCCTGATTTACTGCAAAAAACAGACATTATCATTAAATGGATAAAAAAGCGGATTGATGGTACTCAAGAGTTCAATCAAATCATGCTTCCAAACATTAGAAAAAAAAAGGTTCAGAAAAGTTACCTTTGAGTTTCAGAGCTAAGTTGACGCAGTGATGACGATCTTAAATCAGAAATATTTGAATTTGATATCCCTACCACTGAAGAATCATTGTCTTTGCCACATTTGGCATCCTCCTGATGAAATTACCAGAAAGTAGGTCACGTTACTTTATTTACATCATATTCTATAGAGAAATTGAATGAAAAATAAAGTTATGCATTTTAGTCCTTAGACTCACTCCAGATTTTAAGTCCATCCATCCGGGAATATTGTTGGAAAGAAGACTGATGTAATGTTCCATAGCTACCTCTGGTGACATGTTTCCCAATCTTTGCCAAGCTTGCCTAGCATATATCAGTCGGGGAACTCATTACTCGCATATGAAGATTTTGAACAAATAATTTAGGCTGAATTATAAATTTGGGGGTTGTTTTGTTTTAATGTAATCTAGATGTCTGCATTAATATTGTTAAAAAAATGTTGACCTGTATACAATAAATTCAAGCACATGTGACAAGAATGACAGCCAACAAACACGATGGTTGCAGTTGTATGATATCATTAAAAAAAAAATCTGATTTCACTCATTCTTCCAAACTTTCTCTATGATAACAAAAACTAATTTCGTGTCAGTGTCAAAAAAATCAAGAATAATAATGCTCAATATTATTTTAACCAAATTATACATTCTTTTCTTAATAAATAATGTATTATTCATCAATTATCTTGCTCTAACATTCCACTATAAAATGAGGCGACAAAAAAAAGTATATTTCAGAAGTTACTAAGACTCTTCTCTTATAAAATTAAGTTTTCAAAAAATATTGGGAAGAAGCTGCCATAACGTCCATACATCTCATTAATGAAATAACTTCGAGAGTAATAGATTTCAAACACCTGAATTTTCTTGCTGAATTTTTTCTCAAAAAAAATTCGCCCAAATGTCATATGTTCACATCCACAAATAACAATGTGATAAACTTTCCTAGGAAACTTAGGTGTTTTTGTAGGATATTTGTCCACTCAAAAAGGATATAAATGTGATCATTCAACCATTAAAAAATTCTTAAATTCAAGAAACACTTTTGATGAAAAATAAAATTTCTTTACTTAGACTTATTTTTAGAGGTAAAAAAATCAAATGAAGGAAAAGTTTGATGAACTTAATAAATTCTCTCTTGGCATCCTAATTACACAAACACAAGAATAATACATTACTTCTATCACTAAATCCCTTCAAGTTTATACAAGAAGCAGGCCCATCTACAATTTCCAACAAGCTCAAGTTTTAGAACCACAGTCAAGTAACTCTCATAACAATGATCAACCTATTGCCACGCATTCTCCCCTGCTTCTCATAACTCATTACACATAATTTTCAAAAAATTTCTCCTACACATAAAGCCTTCCTTACAGATATCAGCTCCAACATCATCAAAATATCATAAACCACATTTGAGATATTAGAAAAAAAGAACTTCAAGGATGTCATTAACAAAGAGATGAATGCCTAGAAAAAAAAAATCATACATGAGAGATCATTGAGCTACCAAAAAAAACTATAAGATACATGTGAACTTTCTAAATAAAATAAAAAGCAGATAAAAGCTTGGAATGGTAAATCCAATGAAATAACTACCTAGAAATTTTTGCTCTTATTGTTAAAATGAATATAATTCGCATCAAAATTTCTCTAGTTGCTAATTGTGGATGGTTTATGGACAATATAATGTAAAAAATGACTTATGATATGAGGACACTGAAGAAGTTTATACGGATCCTCTACCAAAATTTAATAGCTCTTTCACCAAACGAACGGTGTTAGAATAAAAAAGGCACTATATAATCTTAAAAATCCACAAGAGCTAGTTTGATAGTATAAAAGCAATTTATGGAATAGGATATAAACAAAACAAAAAATAATAACTCTTCATAAAGCATTCCACTGGCAGAAAATTTTCAATCCTTATTGTGTTAATGATATCATTGTTAAAGATGATGACAATAAAAATAAATAACTAAGGAAAAAATTTGCCTCAAATTTTAATATCAAAGAGATTAGCAAGCTACTTATTGGGTATAAAAGTGACGCAGTTATAGATAAATATTTATCTCTCAACAGAAATATGTTATGGATTTTTTGAGAGAAAAAAATGAGGGATTATAACCTATGAGAAACACCAACTAAACCAAATCAGAGACCAAACATAGATGAAAAAGAAACAAAAGTTGACATCCGATAACATAAAAAATTAGTTTGAAAATTGATCTATCTGACACCCATCCTAACATCACTTTTACTACAAGTCCCATAAGTTAATTTTTGCATAAACCAAAGGAAACTCACCATTAAGCTGCTTACATAGTTCTCATGTAGTTAAAACCAAATTATAGAAAAGAGATCATATATAAAAAATATGAAATCCTATTAATTGAAGGTTGTACTGAAGCCAACTATGCGGAATATTGCACACTACTAGGAGAAATTTTGTAATATTGCGAAGCAAGAAATAACCTGTTGTCCTAAGTTCAAGTGTTGAATTTGAATTCAAAGCAATCACACAAGATATATGTGAACTCCTATTGATTAAAATTATATTATAATAGTTAAAAATCAAATGAAAAGGACTGATAGAGATATACTGTGATTATAAGTCTCTCATCAATATTGCTTACAATCTAAACCATAATGATCGAATCAAATATGTGGAAGTGGATAGACACATCATTAAAGATAAACAAAAAAGTGGGTTAGTTTTCACTTTGTATGTTCCAACAGGGGCAGTCAACTTGCAAACAAATTTGCCAAATGAATTTATAACGATATATTCAAAAACAGCTTCAGCAAAATTTGAAATGATAGATCTAAAATCAGATTTGATAGATAGTGTTGAAAGTATAAGTGATCTGGGTAGATCAATGAAGAAACATCCCAAGTAATTGCTCCTAAGAGCAAGAACATCAAGAGCAGTAAAAACTGTTAAAATCCAAAAAATATTCATTCATTTCATTCTTCATATAGCAGCATACATATATAATTAGTAATGGAAACTTCCATAAAAGTCTAAAAAATAGTTATTAAATGATAAACTATTCCTAAGATACATTTTAGATAAAATGATCTGCATCAAACTACTCTTGTCTGAAGAAACCAGAGTATCGGACGGAAGGGGCTCTAGTTCGTTGATTGCGATCTAAAGCGCAAAAATAAGCTCGAGAGGGGCGCGTGGACGCAGTTAAGGAGAGGGAATAGAATTGAGCGCTGAAAGCTGGTCGCGCGTGGCGGGCTGGTCGTAAACAACAGCTCGGAGCAAACTGGGGGAGTAGGGACAGTGGTGTGGAATGAGCGGAGGTGGACCGAGGCACTTGGAAGTGCAATTTTGTGCTGGAGCAAGGCAGCAGACAGGTTTCGAGATCAGGTGCCGAACTGATGGATGCCTACTGTCAAGAGCGAGTGGACGATAGGCGTGGCCATTCGCGCAAACTAGACAAGAACAGGCACGGACCGTAGGTCGACGATGAGGGTTGATTGAGAGCAATGCGGCCAAGGTTGCAGACAAAATTTGGTCACGGACAAGCAGACAGTGCGTGTAGATGTCCAATGGTATGGTTGCCATCGAGGGAGAATTGCTTTGTCGTTTCCAGCTGGTGGAGGCTTCGAACATCGTCGAAAACCTATCTTGATCCATAGTATTTCCAAAGCATCTAAAACCTCGATTGACATCAATGGTTGATGTAGCATAAGCCCAAGGCTCTGATACCAATTGATATGGGGAGATCAATGAAGAAACATCACAAGTAATTGCTCATTTGCTCCAAAGAGCAAGAACATCAAGGACATTAAAAACTGTTAAAATCTAAAAATATTCATTCATTCCATACTTCTGATAGCAGCTTATATATATGATTGGTAATAGAATCTTCTAAAAAAGCTTTAAAAATAGCTATTAAATGATAATCTATTCCTAAATTACATTTTAGATAAGATGCTCTGCATCAATAAGGGTTGGCAAAAAAGGAATAAAATGAACCATATATTCATGAGCTAAATAAAGGAAATCATGTGACATAGATTCATATGCTTAACATGGAAAGAAGAGTGCCCAAAATTCATGAGCTTTAAGTGGAAAGGAAAGTGGCACAAATTGTTATCTCCTCAAGCAGCCAAGATGGAAAGTTTTGGACAATAGTTTTAATTTTTAAATCTATGTAATTAGTAATTTTCAATTATTTTCTAGGTAGTTTTGTATATAAGTACCCATTGGGAAATTGAAGAAGGAAAGCTTTATAGCCACTGCTTCTTTTTTATAGAATATAAACAACCACTCTAAATTACTTATAGTATGAAAACTTAAAGTAGGCTAGTTAAATTTCCTTCATAATACCAACATATAAACATATAAATATATTATATATTTTCTTTTATAAAATCTACTTCATTATAGCAAGGCTTAATAAGCAACACATAAATTTTCTTCGAAATTTCATATGGTGTAGATGCATACCAAAAATGTTTCCAATACCTTAATGAAAATTCGATCAACGATCGATTTGGTTTATAACTCAAGATTTAATAAGTAACATACAAATGTCCTTAAGTTTTGAGCTCTCAATTCTTATCCACTCTCCTTCCCAATGATTCTCTCCTGCTCCCTCTCATCCATCACCAAGGTCTAAGAAGGTTGCAGGAAATGGAGTACCAGTGGGATCCAACGAGGATGCCAATAAGTCAAAGCTGTTGTTGGAAGAGTTTGGCAAACGAGAAAGCTCTTGAAGATTCACATTTGATGACTTCTGTCAGGTAGAGGTCCTCAAGCGGGTTCTCTCTCACAGGCTCCATCAAAACTTTAACACATGAAGTCCGCATTCTGTGATTGTGGCCAACAGAACTATGCAAATGAGCATGACCATTCAATTTTTTTGTAAGCATTTAACAAGTAATGTTTAGATTGTTGCAGATACCATCTCATATATCTGGATTGGATACCCAACCGAGTTCAGTCAAATGAAATACTCTATCCGTTATGGATAAGTACTATCACATATACCTATTCAACTCTAATTTCATTTTTATTGTTTATGAACTTAAGTTTGAATTCTTACTTCAATGCAATATTAGATTTTATTGCTCTAAAATATCAAAAATCTAAGCAATCAAACGAGTTCTTCAATCACACTTTATTGTTCAAGTATTTTTAACCATCAAGGGGCATGCAACTAGTTCCTATTTCTACTTTATTTAGTCATCTTTGGCATTACCAATAAATAACTTCCATAATCCATTTTAGTTGAGCAGCAGTATAATACATTGGATAAAACTTCAACTGGTTCCCATTCATCTATTTGCACTAATTATCCAGCTCAAAAATCCTAAATTTGTCAACTCTCCAGCTGTTTATTGTTTGCAGAAGTATTTCATGCATATCTTCCTAATTCTCACCTGGTACCAAAGCTAGCTTAATCATCAAGAAATACCTCACATTTGTTACAATAAAAAAAGCAAAATTATGCTGCTGCCGATCAATGTTACCTAAAGTAATCAAGCCAATCAAAAGGGAGGAAAAACAGAAAATTGCAGAGTACCATTTGGCTCGAGCAGAGAAATTCAATGGCAGTGGCTGCGACTCAAAGCAGGGCCCCTCCGTGGCAATCTTGTTAAGCCCGTAGAGTTCCAACTGAACATCACTGCTCAACCTGGCCAACGCAACTGCACCACTCGCGCTCCGAACATACTCAGTAGCCACACCAAAAAGCTTTTCCACCTCGCTCTTCTCTATCCCTTCCCACTCGTCCTCCCCGTGAAGCAGCGATCCCTCCTCCTCACCCTCACTTCCCACCTCCAACTTAATCCCCGTACCCACTACATGCCGCTCGACCTCCTCCCTCAAACTCTCCACCACCACAGGCATTTTCATCTCCCCATCAAACTCCTCCTCGACTGTCATCATGTCCGTCCCAGCATCACTCTTTTCCTTCGACACACCAACAATCTCCTCTTCACTCCCGGAACGAACACCGCTCGCCTCAGCTTCATTCAACTCCGATCCCTCCAATTTCCCACCAGCAGAAAGGGAATCCGCACGATCGGTGGAATCAGAAACGTCCTCCATGAGTTCGCCTTCGCTAGCTCCAACAACGGCGATTTTCCCGATCAGAAAGGCGATTAGGACGGAGAAGACGGCGGCCAGGATAAGCTCCTGGTAAAACTCCAACTCCATCATTTCCAACCCCCGCTTATCTCTTCCCTTCCCTTCCACGAAAATCGAGATCGCGATCGAGATCCAAATGAAAGCCCAAAAAAGTAGATACAGAAGAAATGGAGAGAGCGTGGCGATACTTTAGCGACCGGTGTGGGGAATAGGAGCCGACGCAAGCACAAAAATAAAGCATATTCGGCGATCTCAGCTTCTTTTCTTTATCTTTCTCAAAGAGTGGGGGCATAAATTTCACAATTTTTATTCTAAATTAAATTAATTTTTTAATTATTGTATTTTCTTAAAAGAAAATATATATTAATTAAAATTGTAACATCTACGGGATATCTCTCGCATAGGTAAAAAATTATTCTGTACGGACACCCGGATGGTGTTTGGAGATCAATCAGAATGCGTCACATCATTTTTTTTGCTCAGCACCGGTGCTCAGTATTGCTCAATATCGAGTGATGTTGCGAGTTCTGATTGGTCTCCAGATTGTTCGGTGTCCGCATAGAACGATTTCTCCCCTTAGAGATATTTTGTTCAATTAAGACAAATTTATCCACATATAATATACGCAAGCTTCTAACTTAAGACTCCTTTGTTGTTATTCAAAACTCTCAACCAACAAATCAAAAATGAACTGCATCTCTCTCTTTTTATCATCTTCATTTCAAAATTGCAACATTTATGTATATAGCAAAGAGATTTTTAGTATAGATTATTTGGAATTAAAATTCAATTATGATAAATTTAATAAGTATTAAATTTGTTTTAAGATAAATATGATAAATTAAAATTTTAATTAAATTTATATTATGCTTATATAAAAATGATTTAATGATGATTATTCATCTTAATTAAATTTATCTTAGGGTCTATTTGGAATGAAGATAATGTTTTATAAAAGTGGTTATAAAGTAATTATGGAGAAAGCAACTTTTCCAAAAATTATTGTAGAAAATAATTTTTTGACAAAAAAATAATTAAAAAGAGTAAAAAAAATAATTATAAAATAAAAAAATGTTAATTAAAAAATGAATATAAAATAAAAAAATTATTTCTCTCTCTCTCTACAGATTATTATCAGCAGAGTTTGGATATAGAGAACCATTTAGTTTTGTGATTATGAATATTAAAAGCACAGTGGTGAACAATAAATGTGCTTTTAATTGTTCACAGTCACAAAATTGAATAGATCTATGTATCTGAACTCAACACATAATAATCTCTCCTTTTTTAAGGCAAAATGATTTCTAGCCCATGTAAGAAAAATTCTTCTATGATGGATTAGGAAAAATGTTTAATAAGGGCTTAAATCAGGCATAAATTAATTTAAGCTTCTAATCCTATTTAAACAATCTCTTTTTACATCCCTTAAGCCAAAAAAATTTTAATCTAACTTACCTTAATTTATAACTAAAGCACGTCAAGCGATAAATTGAGTGGCCAATGACAATAAGATTTCATTTAAGACAATTTTCTTGCCATTTTTTACACTACTGCCCTATTCACAAGCCTTATTCTGCACTAGGTGCCGCTAGGTACCCATATTTGTGCGGACGGTGCACACTCCGCACCTAATAAATTTTCCACTCGTCGACCATTTATCATCTTTTTATATATTTGAATTACATCTTAAATCTTAAGGAATTCACTATACATAAAAATAAAACAAAAATATAGTAGTTGTGTAGCCCGATTAGGATATCGAGCTTAATAAAGTCATCCATTGAACTCCCAAAAATTATCAAAAAATTTTGGAGCATCAAAAATAAATAAATATTATTTAAACTTATTAGAAAATTTTCTTCAAATTGTATAATTTATTTACTAAGGACATCTCCAATGGAAATTACATTTTCCAATGCAAAATAAAGAAAAACTCCAAAATGTCGTAATTATGCTCTAATCGAACTCCAATTCGCTGGTTTCTTCTTCTCGTAACCGTTTTTCTCCATTTCGCGAGCAAATCCCGTTGATACATAAAAATTTAACGGGTGAACAGTGCGACGTCAATATTGACATCGCACTATTCACCAACAATAAAATAGCGGCAGAACCAAAAACAGTGATTTACCGTTACATTGGAGATCGTCTAATGAAGATTTTCTTTTTTCATAATACACAATTGTCAATTTATATATTATATCATACATCCCCCACGTTAAAATGATGTACGGTCATCTTTGTGGCTTCAAATATAATGGCCATCTTCACTTAATCTTTTTTTACAAAATTAATTATGAGATTCCTTAGCACTGTTTTTGAGAAAGCTGCAGTTTAACTACAAAATTACATTTAAAACTGTTATGGTACAAATATAATTTTTAAAATTGTTATGAATATTATAAAATTTCCTCTTAAGAAAAAAAAATTATGAGGATTCAAATATCATTTATTAATGCGTTTTTTTTAATAGTTTAACTTTGTGCAAATAAATGTGCAATGGAAAATTAAATAATCCATGTGCACCTTATTTATGGAGCATCAGCTACAAAATCAATTCCTTTTTGTCAGGGGCGAAATTAGCTTCAATTTTGAGGGGATAAATATAACACAAAAATAATTAAATATTTTAAAAATAATATTATATATCTATTTATTACGAAAAGTTTTTATAAAACAATTAAGCAAGAAAAATAAAAAAAAGGTGTAATTAAACTGTCATGAAAAGCATGAAAGAAAATACTAGAACTAAATGTGAAGAAATATATAGATATTTTAGGGCAAGTTAGGACAAAAGAGTTTTATTGGGGGGGCAAAAGTAATTTTTTAGGAGGGGCAAAAAATTTTTTTTACTCTCCTACACAAAAAAATTTTTATTTACTCTTATAAATTTTTATTTTTTTTTGAGAGGGGGGAGCATATAATGGTTCCGCCACTGCTTATTGCTATCAATATTTAGGTTGGATTCATTAAAGTTTCATTTGGGATAGTTTTTTTACTATTTTTTAAAGCAATTTTTAACATAAAAAGTTTAATTTTTGTACTAAAAAATTATTTTAAAAAATAATAAGCAAGCCATTCCAAACGAAACCTAAATTTTATTTTTTTTTTTGGAAAAATATGGGCAAAAGCCCTTTCCATTAACTAAGAACTAGTTACATGTAAAAGCTGTAAAGGAAGAACATAGGCCTAAAGCCAAAAATCAGCAATGGGGCAACAACAAAAACCCCACAGCTGCAAAAAGGTGAAAGTTACAAAAAGAAACCAAAAGTAATGCATAGAAAACCGCATTAAAAAAAGAACCTAACAGGTGATAGGCAACAAAAACCTTGGGCTCAGGAATTGCCTCTCTCACTACCTGGTTGCAAAAAGACGCTAGAAGAATCCTTGCCATCCAAAGGGGAAAATGGCAATTCATCATCATAGCCCATACCTGCCACAATACGAGCAGAACAGATAGCAGAGAATACATAACAGAAGAGCAAATCCAAGTAGTTCCCACGAAAACCAAAAGCACAGCCAACACTCAACAGTATGCCGCAACAACAAAGTCAGATACTTATAGCAAATCCATAATGTTTTCTCCATTTTTCCAGTGTATGACCTTGGGTAAAACAGCAGCTTTGATTCTATGAGTTAAAGTGGTAGACGAGACAGATGAAGTCCCAAATTTTCTTTCATTTCTTTCTCTCCAAATGTGATAAACCGAACAACAAACAAGAAGATAATAAAACTCTTTATCACAATGCTGGGTATCACCAATATACTCAAAAATTTGCAAAATGTTAGGCCGCAGCAACATAAACCCGAGATTCTTCATCAGAAAAATTTATTGGTTGAATAACTAATGAGATTTCATATCTTTCTCATTTGGGTGGACAGCACACTTTGTCTTATAAATATTCTTATTTGTAGGCTATTTATGACATGCATTATTTTTGGAGAAATATCACTAATGCATTTGAAATAAAAAAGGCTTTTTATGCTGGTTCATGTTTTTAAATAAATACTCATTTTAGTTTGTCATAAAACTATGATGTGAGAGCATAATGTTAGAAGTAACTTTTATCTCTTTCTTTCTTTTTTTTTTTTTTTCCTTTTTTTTTTCTCTCTCTATCTTCTTCTGTTGATATTATCATAAAATTAATATTCATCATAGGTGCTTTCAATAATGATGATAATAGTTAATTGGAGCTTATTACAAATTTAGGCTCTGTTTGTGACCGTTTTTTTATTGCTTTTTTAAAACAGTATTTTATTACCAAGAAGTAGTTTTGATGGGCATTTTAATTTGCCATACAAACTCTTCAACCTTAATGATTCGGTTGCCTTTATAAGTAGATTTTATATGATAACAACAAAAGAAAGTTAAATATGCAATATCATAAACCTAAAATAAACTAAGGCTTCATTTAGGACGATTTTCTTATTGCTTCTTAAAATAGTTTTTTACTAGTATCAAAATTAGGGTTAATTGGTCAAGTTTAGGCATGGCCCATAAATGGTAGGACACGAGTATCATCATACTTCGACTTGATTAGAATTAGGGGTGCAAGTGAGTTAACCTGACTTGTGAGCTGGCTCGATAAATGGCTCATGAGCTGAGCTCAATCAGTTAATGAGCCAAGCTTTAGCCAACCCTAACTTGATTTCTTAGCTTTCATGCCAACTCATTTAAAAAGTATTAGTATAAAATATACTTAAATATATTAAAATTCAAGATTTTACATACAAAGTTATAAAAAATATCTAAAAATTACCTCACTATTTTATATTAAATAATTCATTATTATTTGCCTTATAATTTCTCATTCTTTTTCTCATTTTATTATAATAATTGATTAAAACATAATCATTTTCTCACTTTTATAATAAACAAGCCGGCTCGTGAGCAAACTTGAACTATTCATCTCTATAAGAACATGAGTGTTTGAGAAATTGTTCTGCACGAGCACAGGACCGTTCATAGTAAAATTAGAGCATGTCACATCACTTGGTGTACAACAGGTACATAGTTGCAATACACAGTAAAGAGATGACGTAGCGTGCTCTGATTCACAAAATAATTTTTTCAAAGAACAAATACTTCTAGCTGATTGGCTCGGGATTTTAGCATACCCAAGCCACAATGTAACTGATGTAATTATATTGAGATTAATTTCTATTATTGAGCTAAAGCTCTCATTTCAATAAAAACAGCTACAGTGAATTAAAGGGAATCATAAATAAAGGAACAATAATCATCACAGAGAGATTCCATGGACAAAAAATATACACCCACAACTTGTCTCTCACTAAAACCTACCTAAAGAAAGAAACAAATTGCATTCTGTTCATATAGATTACAAACAAGTCGTCCTTCTTTTCAGGGACGGAGGACTCATCTGCGCCTTATCTCTCACAGTAGCAGAACACAGAGAAGAGCAGAAAAGGTAATAGTTACTGCAACAATGGAAGCTTTTCTCCTTGCAGAGGTTGCCACCGAGTCTCCCATGGCCAAGCTCGCAAACCATGAATCCTCCTCCACAACCACTCCTGTTGCCTCATTTGGAGGAGAAGGAAAGGCTGTAGTAGATTTCTGACTGATATGCAGAAAAAAAAAAAAGGGTTAATTTAAGATGGAATCAAGTTTTTCAAGTATTCAAATGGCTACAATTTTTTTTAGCGGGTATCTACACGCTGACACTCCAAGAGCACGTGGCGACGTAACTAATCCCTCGGTGGAACCTAGCGAGGTCACACACCGGTATCGGGCTCACATTTGCTTTGCCCCACTGAAGAGGCGAGGCCGTAGTAGAGGGGGGGATTCGAATCCGGAATGGGGGATCCCAACTGTGCTCGCCCACCAACCACCCTAAGCCTCGGTGGGTAAATGGCTACATTTTGCGAATCTAGAAATGGGTAAATGGCTACATTTTGCAAATCTAGAAATAGGAATCTGATGCTGAAAAGCTTTTCTGGTTTTCTAATATTTCAATTATAGGAGCAACAACCACAACCGCTAACCATACACATCAGTGGAGAAAGAACAAAGCAAAAGAAGAAATGACCAGAGCCTTTTTTTTTTCCCTTATCCTTGTTTTCTTTAGTTTCCCTTTTCCCCTCACTTTTTCTCCTTTAGAAGATGCTATTTGAAACAAATAAGATTGCAGATGAGACTCTAAAACATTATGTAAGAATCCAATGAAATCATACACACAAACGGAAGGGCAGCTTCATAGGCTATATTCTTGCAGAACAGAAATAGATCTAAACGCTGCAACTCTTTGATTCATATTTAATGAAGTCACTATCAGCATTAGTTGAATTTTCAGTAGAAACAGAAAACTGTTGAAAAAAAAGGACCACAATACAACTTTCTTCAATTAGATCATGATGAAAATTTTGAAATGAATTTAATATAATTTTTAATTAATAATTTATCACAGTTTTGAAATTCACTCTACTTAAATTTTAATCGGAAAAAATACAATCTTCCAGTGGAGCAGACACAAATCAAAATCCATTTCAAAGATCAATCAGTTCGAGTCAACTGAAAACTAAAGCCGACAAAAGTGATGAGCAAAGATAGAATCATTTAATTGACAGGCGAACTAACTATTCTTTAAATATTGCCACCAACCAAATCTTATCAATAGAATACAGGAAAGACATCTCGAGGAAAATTCATGTCAGGGGAGAGAAAATACCTTTAGATTTGAGCTCTATTGATGAAGAACATCAAATTCTCAGTGTAAATCTAATAATATTCTCTCTCAGATAAATTTTGAGTGGTTGTCAGCTAGTTTAATAGGTAAAAACTTGAAATTTTTACCGTGAACAATTTTGTTTCCAAGATCTATATAACAATTTGAGCTCATTGTAATCCAAGCTGAAGTAAGTCATTCTAGGCTAATAATCAAACAAAAATTTTAAGCCACCGATTTTGGGGGTTTCTGATCAGACCTAACTAGATCTAAAATGAGCAATCTTGAAGCTGCGAGGGAAGGAAAAGAAAAACATGGAAGTGGTCGCTTTCAAGTTATAAAATGAGCAAAGAAGATCGAAATCATCTAAAAATATCATACTTCAAATCACCTTTTAATCAATCCCTATCCTACTTTGTTTTACTTGTCTGTAGCGGTACCTACCTCTGGGGCGTTTCAGGGCAGAAAGTAATGGAGTAATCCCCTCCGGCGCAGGTGAAGGTAGAACTGGCATCATCATAAGCGTAGCTATAAGCCCTCGGACATGCCGACTTGAACATCTCCGAGTACATCGTCGGCCGGCAAGCAGCCGGACTCCCGTACTCACCACTACAGCAGTATTCCGGCTGTCCAAATGCCTCACAAGCGCTGCGGCAGGCTTCTCCTTCCCCCACCCTCAGCTCCATCGGACACATCGGATTCAGATCCACGGCACATCCAGTCATCTCGCAGCCGCCTACCCCGCCGCTGCTCGCAACTACGACCGGGACGTTATAGCCATCCACAAGACTCACGTCGTAGAAATCGTTCCCGCCGGCAGAGGAGAGGGTGAATTCGGCTAGTGTAGTGGGCGGAGAGGCGGCTGCACCACCGCATTCTACGGAGCCGGAACCGCAGTCACCAGTAGCGCAGGTAAGGCGGCCAGAGGCGTCAGAGGAGCAGGCGGTGCGCGCCCAGAAGCGGCCGGACCATCCGGTGGGCGCGGAGAGTGAACTGGATGTCCCGGAAGGGAGGGCGAAGCCGGTCGGTTCCAGTAACGGGCTGCCAGAGTTGGAGAGGATTCCGGGCCAGATAGTATCGCCGCAGTTGTTCACCAAAGTGAATGTCGCGCTCTTAACTCCCCGATCTGCAGGAAATAAGCATAAAAAACATCAATTGAGAGGAGAAATACAGAGAGGGCATAGAACAAAAAAGGTAGAGAGAGGTCGAGAGTACCTGAGAAAGAAATGAGTGTGAGAAGTAGAGTTACGGCGAAACTAGAAGTAAAGCGAGTCATTGGGGAGGAAATTGTGGTGGTTTTACAGTACTGTAAGCGGCTTTGAGTTCCTTTCAGTGAGTAGGGTTTTTGCTGAGGATTTTCGAAGGAAGAAGTGAGAGCAGAAATGGCGATTCGGTGGCGGCGAAGGAGAAGAACAGAGGACGAGAAGATGAAGAAGAGTGTGAGTGAGTGAGGGCAAATAGCAGAAGGTGATAATATTCGGTTCGGCCGTTTTATGATAAGTAAGGTATTAGTTAGAGTTTCTCAGCCGATTTAACAGAAAACAGAGCCGATTGATTGATTAGAAGAAAAGAATCTTAATAAAAATAGCTAAATCTATGTTTACTAAATAAACTTTCCTAAATATCTTATCTGTTACGTAATAAATAAAGGGAAAATCAGACGCATCTTACTACAATTGATGGCGAAACGTACTTTTGATAATTGCACGGAATAATGTTGGAGTTGTTTGTATTTTTTTTTACCTTCTTATTACATCTCCAACCCAAAAATTTATTTTACGCTCTAAAATATAATAAAATTTTAAAATATTGTAATTTATTTTCAATTGAAGTTCATTTCTCTCCTCTTTCACGTGCATCTTGGGAACATAATAATCTCTTTCCTCTCTCACGTGCTTCTCTCCTCTTTTCCGCTCTTATTCGACAAATTCGTAAGTGTGGATTTTTGGGCTTAGGTGAACGGTCCGACACCAATAATAACGTCATACTGTTCACCTACTGACTTTTGGCTTCTCAAATATATCACAAGTGCTTAATAGGTTTCTGCAGAAGGAATCGAACTTGATGGACCTTAGCAACGAAGAATTGGTCAGAAGGGTGGTTGGCTTTGCTCTTAGAAGTACTAACTTGGAAGAACATTGGCTCACCTTAGCCAAGCAACACAAGCAGGTCAACCCCAAAAGGTTTAGAGATTCGCATAGATCCATCCATAGTTTGGAGGACTTTCTTTATAGGTGGTGGTCATCCTCTCAAAGCAATTCATCTATATGCGACATGAAATTATTCTGTGCGGATATCGAACATCGTTCAAAGACCGACTAGAATGCGCCACGTTACCCCTGTTCAGTACTGCTCGGTACCGCTGACATGGAGCATTCTGGTTAATCTCCAGACGATGAACAGCGTTCAGTGTCCGCACAGAATAATCTCTCATATGCGGCATAGCGAGCCACCAATGACGCACTTCAATCCACTCAGTATATAGGATAAATAAGCTCTACATACTCAGTATCGTAGACTCATCCCCTCAACACTCGCCTTCAGTGGATCACCACAAAATTGAGAGCTGGGCTAAATGAAAGAACCACGCAAAAAACCCATCAGATCGTGTCACATGTTATGAATAATTTTTACTAGTTCATATTTATTATTACATTTTTTATCCTTTTATCTCTTGGGATTGCTTGCCGTAAAGTCAGGTTTAATTCATGAATATATTTGGATCCAATTGTAAAAGTTTATGAAACAATGCAAATGTATAATGAAAGAGATTGAGAGATGATGCCTTCTTATTTTAGCATTAGATGGTTAGTGGGAATTACTTTTAATTGTTTCTACCGGTTCTCATTAAATAATGTTTTGAACTGGAATATTTGTGTTGTATAGAGATAAGGAGTTTAATATCTAATCTTTGAATGAAGATCAATCATACGTACAAATAAAGAGAGAGTGAGGCGCGTGAGTCATAAGAAATATCAAGATTTTAATGTAGAAACCAGTGAAATAGGGAAAAATCACGAGGCATGACCTAATTATTTTCACTAATGTTTGTAGTCGATTACAAATGTTGTCTTGCTCAGGGGGAATGTCCTGGCTCAATATATCATATATAGCACATTTCATAGTTGAGATTGCAAGAATACAATGATAAGGGGTCCATTTTCAAGAGAACGTCAGCATGTTCGTTTTACTAGTAGAACTGTATTTTGGTGACAGTGGTTAGAGGGAATATAGTTGAGGCCGTGGTGGTCAGAGGGATTAATATGTATATAAATTAATTAATTATCTAAAGGATTGAAGTCATTTATAGATTCTATAAGTTTAATATTTTGAACTTTTTATGCAAATAATAAGCATAAAGTATGATAAAATGCTTTAATACATCACCATTAATTAGATAAAGATGCTATCACTCTCACATTGTATTTATTTTTTATCATGATAAGTCATATATATGCTTTACTGTCATCTCTAATACATAGCAACTATTAAAGCTCTACTATAAAACTAAATTACTTCACTTATCTCACATAAATTAATTGATAAATATTTTTAAAAATTATCATTGAGATTCTAAAATCTATTTTTTTTTATCAATTTTTTTCTTAGCATTCGACCAATCATTTAAAAAAAAAAAAACAAAACCCTTGGATTTCGTTTGGGATGGCTTTCTTTCTACTTCTTAAAGTAGCTTTTTAGTAAAAAAATATTAAATATATATTATACTATAAGAAGTAGTAAGAAAGACATCCCAAACAAAACTTTAAACTCTCACTTTTAAACAATTATTCAAAGTATACTATAAGAGCATAATCTACAATCACTTTTTTCACGGGCATATACTTAGGTTTCGTTTGTGATGACTTTTTTATTGCTTTTTAAAACGGCTTTCTAGTTTAAAAATTAAAATTTTATACTAAAAAACTGCTTTAAAAAACAGTAATAAAGTAGTCTCAAACGAAGCCTTAGGATATGTTTGGGATAAAGTTCTTTATTTTCGAATCTTAATCATATATTCTATTTGGCTATTGCTTTTTTTCCACTTTTAGGAAACTTATGTAGTATACAATTGCTTTTGATAGCAAATTTAAAAATATTACTTTCCTCAAAATAATTTTACAACTATTAACTATTTTTATAAAAAATTGCATTAGTTCCAAATATATTCTAAGTCTTGCTTTTTTATCTTGAAAATTTTCTTAATTGGAGCTTAGTCACCACATTTGAAAGACCCTCAAATAAATTATAGAAACTTTATAAATATTTATGATATAGCTTTGATATGTCCTAAAAAAATTATTTTGATCGGGCACGAATCTCGTGGCAAAAAGCTAGTTGGAAACTTCAAAGATTAAATTCAGGAGCTCCTGAACTCCGATTTCAGCGAGCTTACAGTCAAATTGAGCGTCTCGGAAATGCGAATCCAACGACACTAAATTCGACTCAATCCGAGCCTAAATGAGCCCAAATCAAGGACCCGAAGCTATGTTGGAAGCTTCGTAGAACTGTTTGAGTTACCAAACGGTGTCCGATTTTAACGAGCTTATACTCGAATCGAACGGCTTGACGAGAAGAATCCAACGAACCCAAGATCACTAAATTCCTAAATCACTAAGTTCTTAAAATGTCCAACGAACGATGCACAATCGTATGATTCAACATCGGCCGTCCATTCGACCACTCCTTATTCGCCCTTGATCTCACGCCTATTTACGGGCCATGCCACTCCAGAAAATCTATAAATAGACCCCTCATTTCTCTTGAGAGGGGGGGACCGAAGCAAGAAGAGAAGAGAAGAAGAGAAGGAAGAGAATGAAGAAGCTCCTCCTCGACCATCGCCGGACCACCGCAGGAGCCTCGTCGGACCACCGACGGAGCCTCGTCGGACCACCGCCGGAGTTTCGCTGGACCACCACCTCAAGGCTGACGTTCAGGCCTGACGTTCTGCTGAAGGCCCGACGTTCAGGCCCGACTTCTTCATCTGAGGCCCTCACCTTCGCGAGAGACCCTTTCCTTCGCCAAAGGCCCTCACCTTCACCTGAGGCCCTCACTTTCATCAAAGGTCGTGTGCTCCACCAGAACATCACATGAGGCCCAGACTTCTGCTAGACAACTACTTGAGGCCTTGAGCTCCACCAGGCCACCACCTGATGCCCACAGTTCTCCCAAAATACTGCCGACTACGGTCCTTTCGACCTCCGTCGCCTACTATGGTCCTTCCAACCTCCATCAACAGACAACGATCTTTTTGACCCCGGTCTCTTGCCGACTATGATCCTTCCGACCTCCGTCGCCTACTACGGTCCTTCCGACCAAACAAACATGTATATGTAACTCCCACCATGTAATACACTCTATATGATGTACATTTGTGACATCAAGTCATGGCCTTCTCCCTAAGAAGGGCTCATTTGTAATCGACTACAAATACTAGTGGATTCATTCAAATTGGGCCAGGCCCCGTGGCTTTTTTCCCCTTTTCAGGGGTTTTCCACGTAAAAACTCTGGTGTCTCTTATGAATGCTACACCCCCTCTCTTATCTGCTTGTGTGCTGGATCTTCGTACAATGCTAAGACGTTAAATCATATATTTCTCTACCGCCGCGAATATTCCAGGACGCAACAAACTTATTACTTATATCAAAATATAAAAAATTAAATAGATAAATATAGATGGAAACAACTAAGAAACAAACAACATTTATTTTTTTTTTAAATGTACCTTTATGAAGATTTTTAAATTTTTTTTTTTAAATTTAAATAATCCCTTTCCAACTTTCTCTTTAATAGGGTAGTGGTCAACATTCTTTATATCTCTCCCTCCATTGCCCTTAGAAGGGTAAGCTGTCCGCTTTCAATATAAAGCATCTTTTAAGGGAAAATAATTGCTATGATAAGTTATCCGATTTTTTTTTCTTTTTTGAAAAAAAAAAATTTATATCTTACCTCTTAAAGGAGGGATGATAAGTTGTACAAAATTTTAATGATAAACAATATTTAAAATCTATCTTCATAAAAAAAAATCGGAATATTCAGATTTTAATTTTATAATAATAAAAAAATTATGTTCATTTGAGAAAGATAAATGTAACCATAAATTCTAATTTAATAATTTTGCGTGTTATTCCATCAAAATATTTCAATAATTTGCCTATAAACTGTTCAAAAATTACACCCATGCCATTCACATCTATTTCGGGAGGCGGAGCTAGGAAGTTTTATTTAATTCGGTCGACCGAATGAGAGAAACATTCGGTCGCAGGCAAAAATCCCGCGGTACCGAGGTGTACCGAGTTTTTCAAAAAACTCGGTACACCTCGGTACCGCGGGATTTTTGCCTGCGAACCGAATGTTTCTCTCATTCGGTCGGAGGACGTAATAATTGTTCCTGAGCTAGAGATTTCGTTTGTGTTATTTTCTTACTGTTTTATGAAGTAATTTTTTAGTTAAAAATTTCTTAAAAAAAAAATTTTTATATTAAATAATTATTTTAAAAGGCAGATAAAATTATCACAACTGAAGCCAAAATTATTGTGCTTCAATAACCCACAATCTAAAAGTGGCAGCAAGTGTAAATTTTATATTTGTGGATGCATAACTCCATTGGTTATTTATTATGCCTCATTTAAATTCGAAATTACATAAATTATATAAATTTAAATTTGCAATTTTGTTACAATATAAAATTGTTTGAAGACAGATAATTTATTAGCCAATTGAAGGAACATAACAACAAAGTGATCAAATTGGGAGATAGGGCCACATGATCCACTTATGGGGAGAGTACATTATAACAATTTATAATTATATTTTTAGAAATTATATAACTTTTTGAGGTTGAAGATTTACAAGTTGTTCTTATAAATAATATTCTAAATATCTATCGTGTATTAGGCGTTCGATCTCACCATTTAATTGAAAGTATTTTTCGGTTGAGTGTCATTTTGGAACATTCGAATTTAGATGGATCTCCTGTGTTTGAATTTCTGATAGACTTGGAATGTCTTTCTTATTGTTCCTTAAAGCAGTTTTTTAATATCAAAATTTTAATTTTTGTTTTAAAAAGCTGCTATAAAAAACAGTAAGATAGCTGTCCTAAACGAAGCCTAAATCTCCATCGAAATATTAACCCTAGATGTATTTAAAAGGGTGTAATTAGATTAATTTGGCTGAATTTGATATATATGATTTTATACTATTTTTGCTTTCTTCGTTGGAGAGGTTGATCAATTTTTTGCGAATTTTAATAATTGGTAGAGGATTGCTCGAATTATTTTCGGTGAGCATCGATGACCTCGTATGTTGTATTTCTGACTGAAAATATAATGTTTTTAAATCAATTAAAATAAAATTGTATTTATCTCTAAAACTATCTGTTCCAAATTTTATGCATGTTTTAAAAAAAATTTATTGCCTATGAATCCTAATAGCAACAACCTTTCTTTATATTTTGTAGTCACTTTGTTTGACTTAAAATCGTGACTCTATAAGGGTTCATAGCTCAATGAACTATTTATGCTATAAAATAATAATAATAATAATAATAAATTAAATTAAATAAATGCCCATCACCAATTCTTCTTTATGATGGGCTCTATTCCTCTTACTTTACTAATAGCCGGTTCGATCCAACTTAAAAATCGGCTTTGCATCGAACTGATTGAACTGGCAAAAACTGGTGGTTCAACCGGTAAACTGATGAACCGGTTCGGGTTGGAAAGAACCGACCGGTTCTATAGAAGGATTAATTTTGCTTTCATTAAATTTAAAATAATATATTTTAGTTTATTAAATTATTTAACTTTTTTAAATATTTTCATTAAATATGATGATTAATTATACCATAATATATGCATGTTATTAGTAAAAAATGTGTACTTCACAGTTCACACTATATATTTAAGATTCCTTCCTTCTGATCCTTTATTTGCAACAATTTTTTTAATATGATTTTCTAATATAAAAAGTTTTTGAATTAATTTATTATATAAAAAAAATGATTTAGAAAGCATAAAAAAACCATCTCAAATGAATACTAAGTCATAAGAGAGATGATAATTATCAAATCAAATATAGCCATGAATACTTAGATCTTCTGCTAATTTTTACATTATGAACTTCATTGATTGATATATACTATTATTTCATTTAAAGGGATAAACTTATTTATTTGCAGACATTTTCTGTTCATTATAAATTTTGAATGTTTAAAAGTTTTAGAGTAATTAAATGATAAGTAGTATTCTTGTTGCGTCCAGGAGTATTCGCGGCGGTAGAGAAATATAAGATTTAACGTCTTAGCGTTGTACGAAAATCCAGCACGCAATCAGATAAGTGAGAGAGGGTCTAGCATTTATAAGACACCAAGATTTTTACGTGGAAAACCCCTGAAAAGGGGGAAAAACCACGGGGCCTAGCCCAGCTTGAATGAATCCACTAGTATTGCAGTCGATTACAAATGAGGCCCTTCCTTGGTGGAAGGTCTTAGCTTGATGTACATCTTATGGAGTACATTACATGATGTAAATACAAAGAATCACTATTGACATGTTCGCTTTGTTAGAAGGACTGCAGTCGGCGGGCGACGTAGGTCAGGAGGACCGTATTCAACGAGCGACGGATGTCAGAAAGATTGTAGTCGGCGGGCGACGTAAGTCAGGAGGACCGTAGTCGGCTGGCGACGGAGGTCGGAAGGACTGTAGTCTGACGACGAAGATCAGTAGGACAGCGTCAGGTAGGAGTCCAGCAATGGAAAGAAATGCATCTTCGCATCCAACGAAGTCCGATAACCGGTAGAAGTCCGGCGTCGGGTAGAAACTTAGCGAAGAGTGAAGGTCCGACGTCGGGTAGAAGTCCGACGTCTTTGGTTGCAGAGGAGAAACTCCGTCTTCACTTGGGCGGAGTTTTGACGTCAGGAGGGAACTCTCTTGTAAATTGGGAAGAATTTCAGCATCTAATGGAAGTTGTGCAGAATTCCTGCGTTTCCTGAAAATTCGGCAGAGTTCCGGCGTCTTTAGGCGGCAGGAAGAGCTCCGGCGGTGGTCGAGGAGGTGAGGAATCTCCTTTTCCCCTTTCTCCTCTTCTTCTTCTCTCTCTTCCCTCTCCCCTTTTGTGTAGAATGAGGGCTCTATTTATAGTTTTTCTGGAGTGGCATAGCCCGTAAATAGGCGTGAGATCAAGGGCGAATTGGGAGTGGTCTGAATGGACGGCCGATATCGAATCCTTTGATCATGCACCGTTCGTTGGACATTTGATGGCCTTAATGATGTCTGAATTCAATGATCTTGGGCTCGTTGGATTCGTCTCGTCGAGCCGCTCGATTCAAGTATAAGTTCGTCAAAATCGGAGACCGTTTGGTAACTCAAATTGCGGTTTGAACCTTCCAACAGCGCTTCGAACCTTTGATTCGGACTCATTTGGGCTCCGATTGGGTTGATCTTGGTGTCGTTGGGTTTGTATTTCCGAGACGCTCAGTTTGACTGTAAGCTCGCTGAAATTGGAGTTCATATGCTCCCGAAATTAATTTTTGAAGTTTCCAACTAGGTTTTGCCTCGAGATTCGTGCCCGATCAAGATGATTTTGCGATGTCGTATCAGTTGCCCCCCTATTTTCGGACGTCGAAGCTCCAGGAGTCCGAAAATACTTGTTCTGAAATTTTACACTGGCTGAATCGCAAAAATTTGCGTTCCAAAAATAGAACACTTGTACAAACTTCACCATAGAGGCCCCGTTGAGTTCCAAAAGTGTCGAAATCGAGTCCGGAACGTCGAAAAACGTGTCCGGGGACCCCAAAAATGTCTGAATCGGACTTTTCGGGATGAAAAACGGGTCCAGAATGGACCGGGCGGCCGAACCGGCCGGACCGGCCAGCCGGCCGCCGCCGCTGCCGCCGGCGCCGAGGAACCGCGGTCGCGCGCGCCCGCGAGCCCGCGCCTGGGCTCGCATGCGCCCGCCGGGGCTGCGCCAGCGCACGCCAGGGCTGCGCCTGCGGGTTGCGACCGCGCCCGCCTGGGCAGCGCGCTAGTTCGCGCGGGTCGCGCCTGCGCCCGCCTGGGCATCGCGCCCGTTCGCGCGCTTGTTGCCGCGCGTGGCTGCCGCGTGCGGTTGCTGCGGGAGGTTGCTGCCGCATGTTTTGCGCGATGTGCGGCTGGCCTTCGCGATCTGTGTGCTGTGGCCGCGGATTCGCATGCTTTGCTCCCCGTTTTGAGGAGAGAGAAAAGGCGGTTCGGTCCACCGTCATTGTGGGCCCCATATACGCGAAAATAATGTTTTTTTTGCTGTTTTTGGGCCAAAAAATTCCAAAAAAATCCCAAAAAATTCTGAAAAATTCAGAAAAAATTTAGAAAAATTTGGGATTTCGAAAATTGCAATAACTTCCCCTTCTTGCTTCAAAACCTATAAATAGGCCCTCTAGGCCTTTAGAAAACTTGCACCTTTTCTTTCTTTCTCCCTCCGGTTTACTGGCGATAGAAACCTACGGGATTTCCTCCTCCCCCTCCGGTTTACTGGCGATAGAAACCTACGGGATTTCTTCCTCCCCCTCCGGTTTACTGGCGATAGAAACCTACGGGATTTGAATGACATTTGGGCGGAAGTTTGCTGGCGAGCAGAAGTCCGACGATGCGTAGGAGTCTTCCTACGAGCAGGAGTCTGACGACAAGGAGGAGTCCGACGACGAGTAGAAGTCTGCTGGCGAGCAGAAGTCTGACGTCGGGTAGGAGTCCGCTGACGAGCAGAAGTCCGACGTCGAGTAGGAGTCCGCTGACGAGCAGAAGTCCGACGTCGGGTAGGAGTCCGCTGACGAGCAGAAGTCCGACGACGAGTAGGAGTCCGCTGACGAGCAGAAGTCCGACGACGAGTAGGAGTTTGCTGACGAGCAGAAGTTCGACAACGAGTAGGAGTCCGCTGACGAGCAGAAGTCCGACGACGAGTAGGAGTCTGCTGGCGAGCAGAAGTCCGACGATGCGTAGGAGTCTTCCTACGAGCAGAAGTCTGACGACAAGGAGGAGTCCGACGACGAGTAGAAGTCTGCTGGCGAGCAGAAGTCCGACGTCGGGTAGGAGTCCGCTGACGAGCAGAAGTCCGACGTCGGGTAGGAGTCCGCTGACGAGCAGAAGTTTGACGACGAGTAGGAGTCCGCTGACGAGCAGAAGTCCGACGACGAGTAGGAGTCTGCTGGCGAGCAGAAGTCCGACGATGCGTAGGAGTCTTCCTACGAGCAGAAGTCTGACGACAAGGAGGAGTCCGACGACGAGTAGAAGTCTGCTGGCGAGCAGAAGTCTGACGTCGGGTAGGAGTTCGCTGACGAGCAGAAGTCCGACGTCGGGTAGGAGTCCGCTGACGAGCAGAAGTCCGACGTCGGGTAGGAGTCCGCTGATGAGCAGAAGTTCGACGACGAGTAGGAGTCCGCTGACGAGCAGAAGTCCGACGACGAGTAGAAGTCTGTTGGCGAGCAGAAGTCTGACGATGCGTAGGAGTCCGCTGACGAGCAGAAGTCCGACGACGAGTAGGAGTCTGCTGGCGAGCAGAAGTCCGACGATGCGTAGGAGTCTTCCTACGAGCAGAAGTCTGACGACAGGGCGGAGTCCGACGTCGGGTAGGAGTCCGCTGACGAGCATAATTCCGACGAAAGTTCTGCAAGGCAAAAATTCAGCGACAAGAGGAAATTCAACATCATGTAGAAATTTAACTTTGTGGAGAAGTTAAATGAAAGTCCCTTGACGGCATTCTGGCGACGTTAACCAAGGATGTATGACCTATCCGAGGTTGTATGTCAGGACATTTGTTCGATGACATTAACCTGTGCGGAAAAGGTCGAGAGAATCCACCAAGGATGTGAGACCTTTCCAAGGTTGTATGCCGGAGCCCTGCTCGACGACGTTAACCTGTGTGGAAGAGGCCGAGAGAATCCACCAAGGATGTGAGACCTTTCCGAGGTTGTATGTCGGAGCCTTTACTCGACGACGTTAACCTGTGTGGAAGAGGTCGGGAGAATCCACCAAGGATGTGAGACCTTTCCAAGGTTGTATGTCGGAGCCTTTACTCGACGACGTTAACCTGTATGAAAGAGGTCGAATCGAATCCCCCTGGGATTGATTTTGCTTTGATTGGGAGGGGGCGAACGCCACGTATATCCCGAATCAAATGTGAAGAAAGTCTATCTTTAGACCGTTATTGTCTTTTTGAGGTCGAGGTTAAGACCTTGCCCAATGAGTAGAAGTCCAACAAGAGACTGTATAAAGCTTGCAATTGATTTGAAGTATCCTTGCATTTGCTCGGATATTCTTGAAATATCAACTTGGTGTTGAAGGTATTGGAGGATCTATTTGACCATGGTTTGAGTCAAAGTTGCCCCCCAGTCCGCATCTGCTTCTTATGATATTGATGCTATGAGTGATCTTTTGAGATTGGAGCAAAAGTTGCCCCCCATTCGGGAACCACGTTCCCACAGACGGCGCCAAACTGTTGCGTCCAGGAGTATTCGCGGCGGTAGAGAAATATAAGATTTAACGTCTTAGCGTTGTACGAAAATCCAGCACGCAATCAGATAAGTGAGAGAGGGTCTAGCATTTATAAGACACCAAGATTTTTACGTGGAAAACCCCTGAAAAGGGGGAAAAACCACGGGGCCTAGCCCAGCTTGAATGAATCCACTAGTATTGCAGTCGATTACAAATGAGGCCCTTCCTTGGTGGAAGGTCTTAGCTTGATGTACATCTTATGGAGTACATTACATGATGTAAATACAAAGAATCACTATTGACATGTTCGCTTTGTTAGAAGGACTGCAGTCGGCGGGCGACGTAGGTCAGGAGGACCGTATTCAACGAGCGACGGATGTCAGAAAGATTGTAGTCGGCGGGCGACGTAAGTCAGGAGGACCGTAGTCGGCTGGCGACGGAGGTCGGAAGGACTGTAGTCTGACGACGAAGATCAGTAGGACAGCGTCAGGTAGGAGTCCAGCAATGGAAAGAAATGCATCTTCGCATCCAACGAAGTCCGATAACCGGTAGAAGTCCGGCGTCGGGTAGAAACTTAGCGAAGAGTGAAGGTCCGACGTCGGGTAGAAGTCCGACGTCTTTGGTTGCAGAGGAGAAACTCCGTCTTCACTTGGGCGGAGTTTTGACGTCAGGAGGGAACTCTCTTGTAAATTGGGAAGAATTTCAGCATCTAATGGAAGTTGTGCAGAATTCCTGCGTTTCCTGAAAATTCGGCAGAGTTCCGGCGTCTTTAGGCGGCAGGAAGAGCTCCGGCGGTGGTCGAGGAGGTGAGGAATCTCCTTTTCCCCTTTCTCCTCTTCTTCTTCTCTCTCTTCCCTCTCCCCTTTTGTGTAGAATGAGGGCTCTATTTATAGTTTTTCTGGAGTGGCATAGCCCGTAAATAGGCGTGAGATCAAGGGCGAATTGGGAGTGGTCTGAATGGACGGCCGATATCGAATCCTTTGATCATGCACCGTTCGTTGGACATTTGATGGCCTTAATGATGTCTGAATTCAATGATCTTGGGCTCGTTGGATTCGTCTCGTCGAGCCGCTCGATTCAAGTATAAGTTCGTCAAAATCGGAGACCGTTTGGTAACTCAAATTGCGGTTTGAACCTTCCAACAGCGCTTCGAACCTTTGATTCGGACTCATTTGGGCTCCGATTGGGTTGATCTTGGTGTCGTTGGGTTTGTATTTCCGAGACGCTCAGTTTGACTGTAAGCTCGCTGAAATTGGAGTTCATATGCTCCCGAAATTAATTTTTGAAGTTTCCAACTAGGTTTTGCCTCGAGATTCGTGCCCGATCAAGATGATTTTGCGATGTCGTATCAATTCTAAATCTTGTTATTTAGAATCGATGATAGATAGTGAAAATCATGATAGGGAGTTGAATTAACCATAATGATATTCTTAGTTCTGCGTCTTATTACTGGAGCTAAGAGGAGTTGTAAGATCAAAATTAAGAATGCAAATAACATGACCCTTAGATCTTAGAAGACATAAATATCGAGCTGAAGCCCTAGGGTTGATGGAAAGTTTGCACTTGGTGAAGTCACGTTTTACCCCTATGCATTGCTGAGTAATAACACTTCAGCGTGACTTAAGAACTCCTCTCTCCCTCTAAAACTTCTTTAATTTGACATTTCACCGCTGACATAAGAAGACATACTTTGGAATGTCTTGAAGACATTTCTCAAACTGGACAAACAAGTCATGCAGGACTCGTGTCTCACACTAGTAACCTCTATAGTCAAGAATGATGAGCGAAGTAAACCTAGTCCAAGTAATCCTCACATACCTCGAATACTCACCAACTTCAAATAAAAAAGAAGCCCCAAGTCACTCTTCTTTATAAAGAAAACCACAGATATGATAAACCACTTGAACAAAAATAAAAATTTAAATCCTAGGTAATCGATAGGAACTAGCCATTTCTACTTAGGGCTAGCCATTTAAAGAGCACTCGGTGGCTATCATTGGGAGTCCACACCACCTACTCAAGAAATATGAAATGGAGGTTGCCCAAAGCCTTTGCCTCAACTCACATTTACTATCAATCTATGCGAGTGTCAAACTCCACCGTTCGATACATACTTCTTAGAGCGAATACTCGCACAAGACTATTCACAATTTCACTGCTACACTGCATGCGGGATCCCGACACCAACGATCAATAGATTGCTTGCGGGCATACGTGCCCTGTCGTTAGCAGTTAGTAACCGCATTCATTGAAGATGATAACAGAGACGAGTTATATAAATTAAGCTTACATTAAAATAACATTCTATTAACATATAATGAACTAATTAAAATAATCTAACATAATTTTAATATCTTTAATAAATTATATGACATTAATAAAATATTTTTTTATAAATTAAAATTTTAATGAAGATAATTTCTTGAATGAAAATTTTTAAATGAAACTGGAAAATTTAATAGAAAAAATTGGGATATTTATGCCCATATTATTCAAGTCAATATATTTACATACCTAAAGAAAACAAAAATTACAAAAAAAGAAAAAAAATTGAACCTAAAAAAATCAGAGAAGCCACCAAACTGCCAACAACAACCCGAGCACCACCACCGGCATCATCGGCACCACCATTTCGCCGGCCGAGTAGCTCCCCTGGAGAAACACCATCGTGTCGTTAATCAACGGCAGCCCCACCGCTTGCGGGTTGTTACCCGAACCCGAACCCGAACCCGGACCCGAACCCGAGGACTTCAAACTGTAAAATTAGTAAGCAATAAGACTAAATAATTAATTATTAAACTAATCAAAGGTTAGGCAGTGATTAACGTACCTGGTGGTGCTGGGGCAAAAGGTAATCAGATAACTAGTTCCGGCGGAACAGGTGAACGTCGACGTGGCATCATCATACGCGTAGCTATACGCTCGAGGGCAAGCGTTTTTAAAAAGTTGAGAGTAAATCGACGGCTTACAAGTGCCGGGCCCACCGTACTCCCCGCTACAGCAATACTCCGGCGTGCCGAAAGCATCGCAAGCGCTACGGCAAGCCACCGCCTCGCCGTCGGCAACCACCCGGAGCTCCGACGGGCAAAGTCCATTAACATCGACAAGGCAACCGGTGGGTCCACAGCGGCCGCCGGGCTCACCGCCCTCCGGCACGATGAGCAGGGGGAGGTTATAGCCGTCGACGAGGCTGACATCGAAAAAATCCATGCCGCCGCTTCCGTTGAGTGTGAACTCCGCGAGAGTGGCCGGAGGAGAGGCTCCGCTTCCGGAGCAATCGACGGTGCCGGAGCCGCAGTCGGCGCTGGCGCAGGAGAAACGGCCGGTGGAGGGGTCGGTGGAGCAGAGAGTGCGGCCCCATAAACGGCCTGACCAGGACGACGGGACTTCGATTGGACGAGACTCGCCTTGGTTAAGAAGGAAGCCGGTGGTAGGGAGAGGGGCCGTGCCGGCGCCGGAGAGTAGGCCCGGCCAAATTGGAAAGGGGCAGTTGTTGGTCATGGACAATGTCGCCGGCATTGCGCGCTCTGCGGGGAAGAAACAGGGGAGTTAGGGAGAAGATAAACAGGGGAGAGGGATTTAATCAAGAAATAGTTTTTTTTATTTACCTGGAAGCATGAGAAGGAGTAGAGGAAGGAGCATGAAGAAGATGGGAATCGCCATTGGGTATCTATTTCAGTTTCGTCCTGAGATTAGTTGAGCGAAAGAAGCAAGAAACCGAAGAAGAGGGGAGGAAACTGGTTGCAGTAAGGGGATTTTTATAGGAGATCGAGTAGTGAGTGTGAGAGAGAGAGAGAGAGAGAGAGGCCAATTTCTTTTTCTTTTCTTTCCCCACGACATCAGAGAGGGAGGGGATAGGAGACCGAAAGGAGTAGGAAGGTGAAGCAAAATCCAAGAAAAATGACCGTTATTTTCCTATTGAAGAGTACGCCAAATGTTTGGTTTTACGTTTTGGCAACCGATTTAGGAGTTTTTAGGCTAGAAACTTATGCATATGAATTTATCTTGATTGATTCGAAAATTTAAAAGAAAAAGACTAAGTTAAAATATAAAATAGAATATATTAATTTCTTTATATTTATTCGGGCCCGATGGATGGGCAATGACCTTTGGGGCATCACTATGGTTGTGGGCGATGCGACACTTGCCCACAATGAATTCCTTTGTAGTCGTTTGGGGCGGCTTTCTTCTTGCTTTATAAAATGACTTTTTAGTACAAAAAATTGTTTTATTTGAAATTTTTATACTATAAAGTTGTTTTAAAAAGCAGTATAAAAGCTGTCCCAAAGGAACACTAAACTTTCAAAATTTTGATTGCTGGTCAAGCACTTGTGGGGCTGGTACGCTCGCTAAGGGATTAGTTATGCTGTCAAGCATCTCCTATAGTGGTGGCAGCGGATAGATAACTTCGTTCAAAAAAAAATGCTTAATATATTGAACTTACGGTAATAAGAGCTTTAAGATCAATGCCCTCCATTCATTGATTGGATATATCATTGTGAATTCAGAGTTATTTTAGTATAATCTATTTTAATTAGGCTAGGCCATGTCTTTCTTTCTTTTCAAATTTCTATGTTAGTAAAATTATATATCTAATATGCATTGCATTTTCTTATTATTATTATTCTTATGTATATGATATTTTAACTACATTCTCCTCATGAGGATTCCTCGTATCGTGAACTTGGAAGCAGATCGATCAAATTAGAGAAGGGGACAACAGAACAAGTAACATAGAAGGATCATGAAGGAATGAAGAATGCGATGAGGCTCGTGAGGCGATAATGAATATGCATTGATGATGGTACTAGTTTGAATAAGGTGCATTTGCAAAGGGACATGCCCTGCCGACTGTCGATTGCAAATGAAAGAAAGTAGAGTTAGAAGGCGAATAGTGTGTAATGAGAGATTGAGCGCCCAATTGACAGGAACAACTATTAGTATGAGAAGAATCACGTAATGGTGTATCTACCAAATGTGTCAAGAATCTTATATTGAAGATTAAGATTTCGTTTGTGACAACTTTCTTACTGCTTTTTAAAGCACGTTTCTTGTAAAAAAATTAAAAAATTTATACTAAAAAGCTGCTTTAAGAAGCAGTAAGAAAGTCGTCCTAAACGAAACTTAAATCAACAAGATTTCATCTTGGTGTAAACATGAATGCAAGCAGGGAGCGCAAGAAGTTCTGATCCTCTGTTGTTCTTCCGCTTACCAAAATTCTTATTCCATTCATAAGCTCTGGTCCAAATTTCTTGTTTTTTTTTTTCTCCATGGAATTTAAGGCTTAAGCACATTTCCAAATCCAGTATTGATCCAATGAATTGAACCACATGGGCTAAATAAGATGGTGACGCGTGTTAATGACTCACTTTAGCTCATTTTGTCAATGTTAATTATCTATTAAGCTTAACCTTAATGTTTGGATTAGTGGTGACTTTCAATGTTGATTAATAAAGCTAATTGCGATTGATGCTTTGTTTTAATGAAAAATTCAATATAACAACCTATCTATATAGGAGAATGAAGTTAAGTAATAACTTATCAAATTTTCCTAAGAAATGTGGATTGTTTATTAATCATAATATGCATTTCTTTTAATTTCTTAGTGTGTCATAGATCCTAATCAACCATTTTTTATAACAAAGAATTCATAGAATTTATCCTTATCCCTCCGCTCAACCTTCATCCACTGTATTTAAATATATTTGAAATATATCATTAAAAAAAGTTTGTACGTTTGATTTGCATTCGATCAAACTATGTATCTACTAAGTGGTCATAGATCATTTCTTCAACTTTTGGGCACCAAAATGTTATAAAAGTCAAGTGATTTTGGGCTCGTTGGATTTGCTCGCCGAGTTGCTCGATTCGTCGAAAAGCATGTAAAATTTGGAGATCACCCAATCAATGTTTTGAAGTTTCCAGCTATGCTTCTTATCAATGATTTCCAACTATGCTTCGTATCATTGATTTCAGCTTAGTTGGACTAGGATTGTACCATTTTTCGTGCCGGTAGATTCGTTTCGTCGAAACGATTAGTTCAACTATAAGTTTGTTGGAATCAAGAATTCAGATGATCCTAAATTTAAGTTTGAAAGTTTTCATTCATATATGCCTCGAAATTTGTGCCCAACCAATATGATTTTTGATGATGTATCAATACAAATTTTCTAATTAGGGTTGTGATTTTAGGCAAAGGAGAGAAATTTAGTGTATTTAGGTGGTCCACATAGAATCTTGTGGAAAGCCAAAAGACTATTATCACAAGTGGAATCCTACGCTAATGGGGACAAAATAAGAGGATGATTCATGATCAAATCCTTACTATACATTCTCACCGCTTTTAATTTTATGGTTTTGTTTGGGATGATTTTTTTATTGCTTTTTAAAACAAAGTTTCAGTACAAAAATAAAAAAATTTGTACTAAAACTCCGTTTTAGAAAGCAATAAAAAAGCCGTCCCAAACAAAGCCTATGTGTCTCTTTGAAGCGGTTGTTGTTGATGGATGACCAAATCCTTGTTTTTATGAGCTTTAGAACTATGAATATTATTATAGTTTTTTTTTATATTTTTTTTATAGCTACCATAATTTATGAATAATATAGTGATATTTAGATTTGATAAATAAGATATTAATGAATCAATTATGACAATTATATGTGTGATTAAAGCAAAGAAAGTAATAATCAAAAGAAATTATAATTTGAATATGAAGAAAATAATATAATTAAAAAGCTGCCCACATAGACTCAAAAGATTTTGCTGCTTTATAAAGCAATTTTAGTGAAAAATTTTTTGTTTAATAAATTTTTATATTAAAAAATTATTTTAGAAAGCAGTGAGAAAGCTGTCCTAAAAGTATCCTTTGCTTCTTTTGGAACAACTTTTGGACGCTACTTTTTTCGCCATTTTCAATAAATTTTTGAACTAAAATAGTAAGAAAACTATTCCAAACTCAACCTAAATGATTGAGAGCTTTAGGGGCGACACCCCCATTAGGTCGAACCCTGTCAAGGGAAACTGCCCACTTGGACCCTCGCTATATCTGCGAAGCTTACGACGATCAATGATATGAACAAATAAGGGTCTCTATTGACCCATTTTCTTGTAGTGAAGCGTCAAGACAAATTTGAGGCAACACCAACAGTTACTTATAAGTTTACCCCCTTAAAAATTAAGGCCGATTCCTCCCCTAGAGAGCTTTCATTCCTCATACATAATCAAAATTACAAAGGTATTATTTTCTAATAAATTATAATTTGATAGGCATATTCCCAAATTAAAAAAATTAAAAAATATATGAAATAAATATATATTTGCATGGTCAAATTAGTACTAAGTCTTACTAAAGTTCTATGATCATATTAGACTTATCCTCAATGACACATTGGAACGTGAAGTTGATGACACATGAAAATGACATCCAACAGTCAGTAGGAAACAATTGCACGTGGAATTACTAAGACTATGGTGGCTACCAAAAGGAGTGGTTGGTCACAAGGTAGGCTTAGTTAGTTAGAAAGAAAAATATTTAATTAGATGAAATTTGATAAATAAAAAAATATGGTGATGTTGAGATGTAGATTTTGGAATGTTGGATTTATGATATGTTGAGGTTTAGTATATTTTCGTAGTAGATAGAGATTGATGTCTTAGTTTTGTACGAAGATTGAGGACGTATATAAATAAGAGAAGGGTACAATAATTTATAAGAAACGTTGGAGTTTCTTATGTGAGAAAATTTTGATGAAAGAAAAAATTACGGGGCATGTTCCAATTGCAATGATTATATCATTGTTTTGTTCGTTATTGGTTGCAAATGATGCCCTATTCTAAGGAGAAGGCATTGATTCAAGGTTGTAATCGTATAATGCATAGAATGTATTATGTGACTAGAGTTGGAAGAGCAAGATAAGATGGGAGCTATTTTTAAGAGAATTTTACATGCTTATTTGTTCATGCTTGATATATCATCAAAATATTATCTTGATTAGGCAAGAATCTCGAGGCAATGTTGAATTGGAAATTTTTGAAGTTAATTCTGGGATCATCCTAACTCTGATTTCAGCAAACTTATAGTCAAACTGAACATCTCGAAAAGATGAACCCAATGACACCAAATTCAATCTAATCCGACCCCAAATGGGTCCAAATTGAGGGCCTAAAGCACGTTTGGAAGCTTCAAAGCATATATTGGACGACCAAAATGATTTCCAAATGTGATATTCTTATAATCGAATCGGGCGACTCGACGAGACAAATCCAACAAGCCCAAGACCATAGACTAAGAAGTTTGGCATAAATCCCAGTGCTAACATCTAAAATTAGAGTTGATATCGATGACATGTATCAATCTTATAAGCGATAGTATGCGTTAAAATTGTTAGCCAAGTGAAGGAAGTCGGAGGATTCATTGTTGAACGATGGTGGTTAGTTGAAAGACCATACTCGATCAATGGTTATCAGAGAATCATATTCAAGTGACATGGCTCGGAGGACTGTAATCAATTGACATAGGTCAGAGGATTATAGTTAGGCGATAGTGCTCAAAATGATCATAAGCTGTAGTTGGGTGATAGTAGATGGAGGACCATAGTCAAGCTATGGTGGTCAGGGGTTGTAGTCAAGTGATGGTGTTCAGGGTGTTGTAGTCAAGTGATGGAGGTAAAATGATCATAATCTGACAACAATGGGCGGAGGACCATAGGCAGGCTATGGAGTTTGGAAGAATACAATAAGACAACAATGGTCAAAGAATCATAATCAAGCAACCTTGATTATGAGGTGATTGTAGTCAGAGGACCATAATTGAACTACATAGGTTGGAGCACTATAGGCGAGCGATAGTGATCAAATCGCTATAGTTCAGCAACGGTCAAACGGTGGTCCAATTTTGGTACTCGACCAGAACTCCGAGATTTTTAAAATCTCTTCTCTCTCTTAAATCTCAAGCCAAGATCCTCCTCTTCATATAGAGAGTGAGATCTTATTTATAGATTTTTTAGAATGACATCCTCATAAATTTAGCCAAAATTCAAAACACTCATCAAACATACTATATTGTTTCTTTCAATCATAAATCATTCCTTCATCATTTAAGTACATTAATTATGTTAAAATTAAGCAATCTAAAGTTTATTTGATTTCTATCATTGATACACTTAATTTGATTATAATCATGCTATATCCTAATATTGTTTAATCCTTAAATTAATATCCAAATAATTCTAATTACATGTCAAGTGCTTGATTGGGCTCATTTTGACTTGAATAGTACCAATTGTTGATGATAAGTTCATCTCATTAAAATGTTCAATTCATCTATAAGCTTGCTTAAATTGATCAAATTTAAATAATCCCAAGTTTAATTTCTAAAAAAAATTAATTCAAATGTGCATTACAATTCATGCTTGATCAAGTCCATCTATGACAATTTATCAAACATAATACATAATTAACAAATTAAAATTAATATTACATTAATATCTAAATAATTCTAATAATTTTAAAATATATTATAATTAAGTTTAATCAAATATACTATGGTAACATGTTTGGTTGAATGCGGTCACATTCTTTGTGAGCTATAAGCCTATAACAAGCTCTTGTCATTTCAGCTTTACACACAAGCTCTCTGGTTTCTTCTCCTTTTTCTCTTCTCAATTTAAACTTTAAAGCCATGAATTGCTGAACCTGATTCATTTGAATCCAAGTGTGCTGCACATGGCTTCTAATAGAGAGAGAGAGAACATGCATAACATATGAAGACTTCAATTCCAAAGACTTTGTTGGGACGCTTCATTGCTGCTTTCTAGTACAATTTTTTTTTTAAACAGACAATTTTTATATAAAAAATTATTTTAAAAAGTAATAAAAAAATTGTCTCAAACAAAACCAAAATCTCCAGATCGAAAAACTGAACTCAACCAATAGAGGTCAGGATGGGCCAACAAATGAATATTAACAAAATACCAAACAAATTAAATCATAAACACACATCATATATGAAACTTCGAATCCAAAATCTCTTGGATGAAAAACTACGCTCACAATCAATAGTTTAGGATAGTCTACATGAATTTGTATTCATTGCAATGCTTATTTGTTTTCATTATTGTATGAAGATTACTTGTGAACTAAGGCTTCGATTTCGTTTGGGACGGCTTTCTTACTGTTTTTTTAAGTAGCTTTCTAATACAAAAGTTAAAATTTTGCACTAAGAAATTGCTTTAAGAAGCAGTAAGAAAACCGTCCCAAACAAAGCCTTCATTTGAGACGACTTTCTTGCTGCTTCTTAAAACAGTTTTTTCGTACAAAAACTAAATTTTTTATAAGAAAAAGCAATTTTAAGAATCATAAGAAAAGTCATCCCAAACGAAACCTAAGCTTCGTAAAGAAAAAAGGCACACTTTAACCCATGTAGTCTACTAATCAAAACTAATAAATTATTCAAAATATCATAAGCACACATATTTAAACATTTAATTAGATGCCATTTGAATGAGGGTAATGATCATTCTTCTCCATCCCACATGGAATCCCATCATGCCAACCAAAAAACAAATCAAATTAAATCAGATGTAGTTATATGACAAAATTACAAAAATCAGTGTCAAACAAAGAAAGAACTAGTCTCAATCCCTAGTCAGAAAAGGAGAAACAAAATGCAATATAATGGATATGGTTTAAAACATCAGCCCTTTACATGTCAGTGGCTGCAACATATTCTTCAGACTTTACAACTTTACATATCAAACAAAAGCTTCCACTTATTATATCTCTTAAAGAAGAGGTGTCACTTTTGCAATTTACAAGCCTTCTTCTATAAGCTGCTTATCTCATCATTACAAAAACTAAAAATTAAAATTAAAAAAAAATGAACGGTATGGATGAATCTAAGGCTTTGTTTCGGACGACTTTCTTATTGCTTCTTAAAGCAGCTTTTTAGTATAAAATTAAAATTTTTGTACTAAAAAATTGTTTTAAAAAGCAGTAAGAAAGCTGTCCCAAACGAAGCCTAAATATCCAGTGTCATTCTTATGATGAAAGTTCTGTGAGTTGAATATAAAAACAAGCTGTTCTGTTTATCATCACCTGATACTCTTCAGCGATTGGATAGCACAGAATCACTCCATGACAGCAAGAACTCACGGGTAAATGAAGGTAAGTCTGCAACAAAATAAAAAGAGGAGAGTAGGAAAAGGCTAAGGTGGTTTCCTGGAACTAGTTTACTAGTATGTATTTGAGATTGTGATTATTTGAAGTTTTATACTTGTTGAAAGAACTTACCTTGAAGAACCTCGAAAGCAACAGATGGTATGTCTACATCATCTTCCACCAATCTATAGATATCGACAAGCTGAGCAAAGATCCACAGAATATAAGTTTAAAATGGCAGTTATCAATATATTATGTCATGATTGACAACAGTACAAACGATGCAACAACATGAATAGAAATGTTGATGTCATGAAGAAACTTTGTTGATTTGTGGAGTGGATTAATGTCTTAAAAAAAACAACTTGCAGATATTCAAAAGTTATTTTATTAAGGATGTTTTGGGGTTTTAATATGGTAATTTCGGGTGTCTTGATTTTTTTTGTAATAAAAGGGGACATCAATATTAGAATTTTATAACGGAGAGTTTACGTCGAGTGTGTGAGATTGTAAATTTATCTTGTAAAAACTTCTTCATCATCATCATAGTGGAAATTATACTAAGAGAAATTGGGAAGTAGACATCATAGTCTAAAGACTTTTGTTTGAGTAGATCTAAAATTGAATATATGGAGTTTAGTAATAATAGATCTAGTGGAGGAATTATGACTATGGGCGATCAAGTCATTAATAAGAGTACACATTTTATATATCTTGGGTCAATTGTTCAGAGTGATGGTGAAATAGATGGAGATATTATTAGTAGAATTCAAGTTGGATGGATGTGATAGAAAATCCCTCTCAAACTTAAGGGAAAATTCTATAAGATGGTACTGAGACCTGCAATGCTTTATGGTGCAGAATGTTGGCCATTGAAAAAGAAGCATAAATATTAAGTATTGCAGAGATGAGGATATGCTCGGGTGGATGAGTAGCTTTACTCTTAGAGATAGGATACAAAATCATAAAAAGGTTGCAGTAGCTCCAATGGAAGATAAGATTAGAGAGAGTTGCCTTAGATGGTTTGGTCACATAAAATGGCGGCCTTCCGATGACCCAGTTAGAAAAGTAGATGTATTAGATTTGACTTATCTTATGAAAGGTAGAGGTAGACCTAAAAAGATTTGGTTAAAAAATATTATAAATGATATTTCTTTATTAGATTTAGATGATAATTTGACTCATAATAGAAAACAATGGAGAAAAATGATTCATGTAGCTGACCACATATAGTGGGATAATGCATGTTGTTGTTGTTGTTGTTGTTATTTGGCTCTTTCATTTTTTTTGTGGGCTCCAAAAATTCACGCCTTGGCCTCCCTGCGCCTTTTTTTTTGTGTTGTTGGGAAGAGTTTTAACGGATTAAGTTTCGGGGTAAATTTTTAGAAGGTAGATTAAGTTTTTAGATACAACACTACACAGAGATTTTACTCTCATTTTGCGAAGACTTTATGATATAAGTTATGGTTTTCTATAGGCGCAATCTCCTATGATTAATTAACCCTACCGACAATGAGAGAGAACTTTCGATTAAGGCTAGTCATGAGATAGACACTAAGTACCCAGCATATAGTAGAATCAATTTTAGGGTTTGAATTTGATATTGAATTTTGGTGTTTATGATTTGAAATTTATCATCATATACTTAAAATAGGTGATGAGAGAATATTGACGGGCCCAATCAAGATCTCATAGTTCCGTTAGCTCGGGCTGTCATAACCCCTAGTCTACTTAATTAGAGGAGGCAGTCGACCAAACCTAATAGAAGGAACCTTGTCAGCAGCCATGGGTTGCTTCGTTGGGGTGGATGCTTATCTAAGGGGAAGGGGATACATTTGAGTCCACCCTCATTGACAAAAAAGGATTTATGCCTATCGAGTACATCCTATGATTCATTACTCAAAGGACTTAAAACCATTAGGGAACATACGTGCTTTGGTCGTGATTGTAATATGGCGATGCCATTTGCAGCAAAATCACACAATCAGAAGGCTGCCACATCCATGTTGGCAAGAAATTATTTGAGAATGAATCTTAATAATACATCTAACATAACATTAGCTCTTTGTGAGCTGAAGTTAGTTTCAAATTTATCTCGCCCAACAAACGGTTGCAGGAGATGGATAGATTTTAATTTTAAATTTTTCGTGGTCAAATTTTTATTTCAATATTTACAATTTAACAGATCTTAGATTTTGAAATTTCAATAGGAATTTGAACATTGACCCCTTCGGTTGAGATTCACTTTCAAAACGACCATCATTAGGGTGACATTAAAGTCACTTTTAAAATATTTGTATTTTCATGAGAGTTTAGGAAGCATCTTAAAAATATGGGATCCCCTTCAGTTGAGCTTTCCTATCAACACGATCATCATGGGAATTTAGATAATTAGTTATTTGAACCCTATCAAGTTTGTTTGCCCACTAACAGAGGATCTGATTTAACAATTGATGATTATGCGAATGCAATAACTGAAAGCTTATGTTTTATAATGACTTTCATTTAGAGAGCCTTTGAAGGGTTATAGTAGATTTGTGATTAGGCGTTCGTTTGCTAATCAAAGTCAGGTCAACTCCAGTCATTTTAAGAGGAGAATGAAAATTTGAATATTTGACCTACGTTCAGACCATTGAAGATAAATTAGGTTTCAATTATAATACATAAAAAATATGTTGTTTAATTCATTTTGTCTTTTTCAAGTTATCATATCATTCAGCATAACTTGTAGGGAATGTTTGTTCAATAGGCACTAAGAGATCATTTTCTTGCTTTTAAGTTAGTTAGATCACATTTGCTATGAATCTTTTATTGCTGCCTACAAGCTAGTTGTGTGCACTACCAATCCTCTGCTCCTACTCATAGGTGAATTGTAGCATCTTTAGGAAGTTTAATGGTGTCCTTTTTCCTCAATCTACTATTCTTTAGTGTGTCCAAGTTCAACAATTGCTTGGCATAACAAAGTGTTACATCCAAATCCCTCTGTTTCAGCATTTTCTAAGCTGAGGTGATATATTACTCTATAGTCTTTTGCTTGAATAAATTTCTCAGCTTTTTCAAGCACTTCAAGAGCCTCGTCCTGCCATCTAAATTAACAAGTGTTATATTTGAGAAAGATGCACCTTCTGCATAAGCACTGATCTCCCTACAAATTTTAGAAGGCAGTAAGAGCGCTTTCATACAATGCAGATTCTTTCTATCATTAAAAATATTTTTCAGCAGGTTCAAGGCAGTCAAACTATCACCTTCTCCTAGAAAATCATGATGATATTTAACATATACTAGTTAGCTTTGATTGATGAAATACATTATTTAAATTTGAGTTTTAAGAGAGCTTTTATATATCATTCAATCATAATCATAATTATGTGGCGGTTCTCGGTCATTCAAAATTTCGACAACCTATCGGCATCCTCTCCCCGCGAAGGGAGGTTGAGAGGCACTTGCCTTTCAAATCTTCCTGGCCGGATCAGAATTCGACGGCCGAGGGCTTCAAGACAGTTGGTCCCGACATAGTTCTTCAAGTCTCCAATCTACTCGCGATACCTATTAATTAAATATGATTTAATTTAAAAAAATACAATTTTTCTATTTTTATTGAAAATTCGATAGCCTCCCGCCATCCCCTCCCCGCGAAGGGAAGTTGGGATCCCGCCAAGGGAAGCTAGGAGGGCACTTTTTATTTTACAAGCAACCTAGCACAATCAATACTCATGGGCTGAAAGCATGGCGGGACGTAGTCGAATTTTCAAATATGATTAGCTTAGTTAATCCACGGACTTCTTCTAACTGCTTTTGTTTCTTGTGAAAGTGAAAATTGTACTCAGAATGCTAGTAAATAATGACGTGTTCTAAGCATTCATGTGAAAGTGAAAATTGTACTCAGAATGCTAGGAAATAATGACGTGTTCTAAGCATTCATATAACAACAATATTGGTGGAGGTTACTTTCATCAATTGACTGCGCACCTCTTGAATATGAAGCTTGGAATCCTCCGTGAGGGCTAAAATAAGTTGTCTTCGAATCCCTGCATCGACTAGAAACATCTTTGCTCCATCCTTGATTGTGTCTGTGAGGTCCAACTTTTTCTCAACTTGCCAACTCCTTGACCTTTGCCTGGAAGAAAAGTTAGCCTAAGCAACATTTTGAGGTACATCAGATAAATTGCCACTAAAGGTGTACAAGGAAAATAAGTCACGAACGTGTTTTTAGCTTGCAATGCAGGATTACGATTCATCTTATTCACATTTTCCTTCGCCAAGGTTATCAGATTTTCAAGCCTTTTCCATTGGAACATTCCATCTTTAAATAATACCTGTTAACAATAAGCCAATAACAGCCGTTGAAGAAACAGAAAGTGTGAAATCAAAGAGATGACAGTTTTATAGCTAGACATCAATCACGCGAAGAGCCATGACTCGTAAGAAAAGCTGAATATCACCTTATTACATTTTCCGTAGTCAAATAATCAATAAGGATGAACAATATAAAACATTAAACGTTTTCTAATTTCTAAATTCTACCATACACCGAGCAGCATTTACCTAAATAATAATTGGAAATAAAATATATTTAAATAAGCAAAAATTGGCATTATCATCCAAGTCTAACAATACATCTGGGTCGGTAATGATATGCTCGACTTGATTTTAATAAAGAATTTTTTTTATGTTTGAGGTTGGCTCTGCTCCTTAATGAGCCGCTCGATTAGAGGCTCGATAAGCTTGAAGGTTAAACGAGCTCAAACCAAACATGAGCCAAACTCAAACAAGGGAGTTTTAAACGAGCTCGAGCTCGAATGGCTGTTTAAGAAGCTCGACGAGCTTCAAATAGAGCTTGAGCATTGTTTTGACAAATAAGCTTGAACTCGAACAGGGTGAATCTCAGCTCGGTTCAGTTCGTTTGTAGCTCTAATTCCATTACTCTATACCCATCCTCCCCAAAATGTGCTACCACCTTCGCAATCATCTTCACGAGATACAGGTGTCAATCAAATGGTATTTAGTAATACATATTTGAAGGATAAATTTACTCTATACCCCCCCCCCCCCCCCCCCCCCCCCCTCAATCTCAGATTTCAAGATTTGGTACCCATGGAACTTCCAAAAATGAGGCCCTACTTCAAATTATTAGAGCATTGTCAAAGTAATCCAATTAGACGGTTTTTTTAGATATTTTCCTTTTTTCTTTTATTTTTGACAAGTTTAGTCTTGGAGAAGCATCTTTTGATGTGCTTGGATACAGATAAGATGTGATCTACAAGCATAAAAGAACAAAGAACTTGGTGTTTAACTTGTCATCACGTTTTTTGTTTTTTTCATTCCTGTTAAGCTAAAAAAATCATTAGTAATTCCCACTCCCGCTTTAGTTCCTTAAGCTTCAAGAAAAAGTCAACTTAGCAAAGCTTTAGATATTTACCATTAATATATTTGAAATATAATCAAAGATAAATGCTTCCAATGACCCTTCCCTGACTTGATTATTTAAATTAATTCATGTTAGGGGATGGAATGAGGGAGGCTAAGCCAAAATACAAATGGATCTACCAATTCCTTTACCCCAATTTTCTTCATTAAACTGTGGGCAAGCTCCCACCATAACCAATGACCGGAAGGGTAAGAAACCCATCAACTCAAATGTTTAAGTCAGTCTAAGGTATGACTAATATATTTAGGAACATAACTCTTTTCTCACCTTCTATACTCACATATACAACAACAACAATAATATCAAGCTTTTATTCCACTACGTGAGATCAGCTACATGAATCTTTTTTCTTCATTATATCCTATTAAGAGTCAAATTCTCATTAAATCTAATAAGTAAAAGTCATTTCTAATATTTTATAACCAAGTCTTTTTAGATCTACCTCTACCCAAGTTCGTGAAAACCGGACTAAACAATAAATCAGAAGAAGGAAAGGCTTACAGTTCAACCGGTCGAACTAGATGGCATAATAAATAATAATATTATTAAAAATTAATAAAATTAGCATAATAATTATAACAGTTCAACCTTAAACCTTATAATTCTAAGAATTTAAACTCCGTAATTTTAGTAGATAATATCTCAATATAATTAAATTATTAAATAATTCAATTAAATTGAAATGATGAATATAATTCTATACTATAATTAAATTATTAGACATAGTTTACGTATATTATATTTATGAATATCTAATAACTTAATTATAATTAACTTTACATTTAATTATAGTGATAATAAATAAGATTCTTATAATATACATTATAACAAATTCATAATAGGAATAATATTTAATATAAAGTATAAATTTATAATATTAAAAATTTATATTATTAAGTTTTATAATATACATTATAACAATTTTATAATACATAAATTTATAATACAAATTAAAAAAATTTACAGCCAAACCAGCCTAATATCATAGCACAATCAACCCAAATTTACGGCCTAACTAGCTCAAATTTGAGGCCCAATAGAGCCCAAACTCGTATTCTAGCTCATATAGTATTCATGCAACTTTTTTAGTCCCATATCATAGGGGAGTTTGAGATTGTTGCCTTTTAACTCTTTATATAGTGCGAAGTACACACGTTTTAACAAAAATATTTTGTGAGATGGCATGCATATATTAGTGTAATTAATCTCAATATTTAATAAAAAATAAAAAATTTAATAAATTAAAATATATTGTTTATACTTTAATTAAAAAAAATTTTATAGAACCGCCCGATTTTTCCAACCTAGACAGGTTCAACGGTTCACCAGTGGCTCAGCCCAGTTCACCCCGGTTCGATGCGAAGCCAATTTTTAAACTGGATCAGATTGGAAAACTAACCAATTTACAACCGACCAGTCTGATCCTATTTTTAAAACCTTGCCTCTATCTTTCTTAACATAAGTCAAATATAATACATCTACTTTTTCTAACCGGGTCATTAGAAGGCAACCGTTTTATATGTCACACCCCATTTTGACTCCCTGTTAGCCAATATGGAGTGTAATGTTACGGTTCAACCCAAACCGGCCTAGGAGGGGCCGGTTCAGACCTATAGAAGGCGAGCTAAGCCGCCTCCTCTAAATCCCACTGCCTAAGCATGAGGGTCCCACCTCCTTGGGCAGCAATAAGAGAGAGAGAGAGAGAGAGAGAGAGAGAGAGAGAGAGAGAGAGAGAGAGAGAGAGAGAGAGAGAGAGAGAGAGGGTAGTTTAAGCATGAGGAGGGAATTTTGAAATTAATTTATATTAGGAAGCTTTTAATAGGAAGAATTGTATTTAAAGAACATGAGAGGCTAGGGTTAGAGCATGCATGATTTGGAGTTGCTCTCTTGGAGCCTTCTTGGTGTCTTGGGCTCTAGATCCACAATATAGAGATTGGGAGAGACGATCCTCCTCTCGAATTGAAGATCAATTGCATCTTGCTTGGAGTTTGTTTTGCTTTGATTCTACTATTGCAATATATCGTTTTTAGATTGATTTTCTCCAAATTTTCTTGTTTTTCTCACTGTTTTGACCAATTATTGCTAGGGTTGCTTGCGAACTCAAGTATCTCCTCTTGGATTACTTGCGAACTCAAGTATTTCCTATCATGTAATAGAGAAGGAGAATTTGGAGGAACACATCTTTTACTAATACCCATCCTGAAATACTTCTATTAAAATCAAGTGAGTAAGAAATAGCCTATTCAGAGTTTTAGACTATTCCAACACATCAACTTTTTCAAGTCTTAAATTCTTATTTCACTAATGCATAACCGGAATCAATATTTAATATTTAGAAGCATATTTAAAACACATTAAATAAAATACATAGCTTATTAAACTTTCGAATGCCATTTACATACTAAAAAATTTGACTGTACAGATTCCTACGTTGGCTTCTATACACAACCAAAACGTAGTTACACAAAAGTACAGTCAACCTCCTTCCTAGAACCCCACTAGCTCATTCCACTTTCCTGTAATACAACCACTGTAATGAGCTAAAGCTCAATGAAATACACAACCATAGTATAAGAAATAAGAAACATAGAATTTTGAATTCAATTGTAAAGGATATTTGAATTTCTGTATGAATCATAAAATTTTATAAATAACTAATGCATAACCATGTCAATTACTATAAATATTCTTTAACCTTCCACACAATCCTTGGCCTTTTTGTTATTCATTATTTTAGGCAAATCATATGATGACTATAGGCTTTTGCACACTTACAGCTCTCTTCTTCAAAGTTGAGTCTGAATTCTCAACTTTTAGAAGTGAGAGCTCTCTCATTCAAGATTGAGTCTAAATTCTCAATATTTAAAAGTGAGAGAGTCGGGTACCTCCTATACAGTCCCTAAAGCTTACCTCATCAGGTCTTTCATCTTTACCTGTGTGAGCATATTCCCCATATATAACTTATCTCATTTTCCTTTTCATATTTTTCATGAAGCTTCACATTTTTAAAACATACATCTTTATATACATATCCAATAAACTCAGCCAACAAATACTAAAATCAAACATATTTAATATGAAAATAATTGTCACCACAATTAAATAAACATACTACCATAATTATATAAAAGGTTGCTTTTTCATATACTACAAATTAGTATAAAGGTTGCAGAGTCCGAACTCCGGAGCAAGGGATCGCGTTGCAGTAGTGTGGTGTAGGTTGGTTTTCGGGTCAACCCAGATTGATTTTGAATTTTCGGGTCAGCTCGAACTCGACCCATCTAGCAAACGAGTCAACCCAAACACAAAATTTCCAGGTCAGGTTTTGGGTCGGGTCAAATATTGACACCCTTATGTCGAGCAGCTTGAATCCGTACGACGGAACTGAGGGAAGGGCTCGAATGGTCAAATCGCTAGACGGGCAAGCTCGAACGGCTAAATCACAGGGCAGGCGGGCTCAGACAGCGGAATCACAAGGCGGACAGGTTCTAATACGAGCTTTAACGCAGAAGACGAAGTCTTGGGGCAGAATTGGGGGCAGGCTGCAATAATGAAATCGGAGCTCGAACCAAGTAATCGAGCCGCTCGACTAGCCATTTTCAGTGGAACGGGCCAAGCTTGAGCTAACCTTTTGAGCTCGAAGTTGACCTACACTCTACATCCAAGAGAAAGCAAAATATATATATATATATATATATATATATATATATATATATATATATATATATATATATATATATATATATATATATATATATATATATATATATATATATATATACCTAATATCATTACCTGTGAGAGCCCATGCCCATATCCTGCGCCAAATCCCGCAGATATCCCGCCTCCTGCTACAGCACCATTCCCTGCAGACGGCGCCGAAGCAGAGCTGACCACGCGCGATTTCTCCTCGATCAAACCTCCCTCAGCGTCGTTAAATACCGCTCCTCTCATACGATCTCCACACACTCACACGACACTCTCCGCTCTCTACATCTCCACTGTCGACCTCCTTCCTCTCCAACTCCAATCCCGTCGCCACCTCCCCTATCTTTCGAAGCCTCGACGATCTCCCAACCTCTAGCCTCCTCCTTCCCGATCTTCACAGAGAGAGAGAGAGAGAGAGAGAGAGAGAGAGAGAGAGAGAGAGAGAGAGAGAGATACTCTTACCTGTGCCGAACTCCTCCCTGCCGTCAGACTCCTCCTCCGACGTTCCCTTCCCTGTTTGATCGGAAGCAACAGGGAACTCGCTTGCTGGGACGGTAACTTTCTACCTTCCAGCGGCTTCTTCGGCTCCTTTTGGCTGTTCAACGTCGCTCCTCAGACGACTTTCCCTTCCCTGTTGGATCGGAAGTTACAACATTTTGATCGGAAGCAACCACGGGAGCACGCTGACAGTTAAGTTAACTTTCTCCCTTCTACGCCGCTACCCCGACTCCCCCGTTGCTGTTCGACGTCGCTCTTTCGTCGATGTTCCTTTCCTGTTTGATCAGGACGCAAGAACAGGAACTCGTCAGCTGTGAAGGTAGCTTTCTCCCTTGTCACGCTCTTATTCGGCCAAATCCCGTAACTCAGCCAAGCCAGAGAGAGTGGGGAGGGAGAGATCTAATTTATTTTTATTAATTGTTTTTTTTAATTGTAATTATCTTAATTAATTTTAATTAATTACAATTATTATTTTTAATTAATTATAATTATTATACTTAATTATGTTTAATTTTAGTTAAATTATTATAATTAATTTAATTAATTATAATAAATTTTAATTAGAATTAATTTTAATTAATTATAATTTATATGATTAATTAATTTTAATTAATTATTATTTATTAAAAGTTGGTTAATATTAATTAATTGTAATTAATTATAAATTAATTATAATTAATGATTTTTTTAATAAATTTTAATTAATTATATTAATTAAGCATAATTAATTATAATTAATTAAAATAATTTCTTAATTAATTATAATTAATTAATATTAATTATAATTAATTCACAAAAAAATATGATGCCTCTCTTCCCTCGATCCACGTGTCAACACCGTCGACCCCGCACAGGTATAATCCCTCCTAAACCCTAAAACTCCGAGAACTCGTTTCAACGCATTCGTCGAGACAAAACGACCACCTATGCACGCTTTTCTTAGCGTGGTGGGAGGGAGTGCGTCCCGACGCTTGCGAAGAAGCGGGTAATCACCCTAATTCCTTCTTCGAAGTTCGTATCGCCTTGGAAACTCTGCCTATGCACGCTTTTCTTAGCGTGGTGGGAAGGGATCCCGGTGCGATACGCACGACGAAGCGGGGATACCCATAAGTACCCGCTTGCGGGGAAATAACTGTTCTTGCAAAATATTTCCAAAAAAATAAAAAATACTTTTTTTTACAAACAAAATACCCATGCACGCTTTTCTTAGCGTGGTGGGGGATCGAAAAATTACACGGTCGCGGTGTCCTCGAAAGAGGGCATCTACCATGCACGCTTTTCTTAGCGTGGTGGGAAAGGCTCAGTTTTCCATAGTTTTCCCCTAAACGGGGGAGACGCCGGAAGGCTGCCGAAATTTCGGGTGAAATGTTGCTACATTTGGATCTCATTTGAACTCAAAGGACGATCGAACTTGGACTCAGCTTGTGAACATTTGGACTTGATTGAACGGTGGACTCGGACTTATAAACTTGATTCAATCGACCTAAGTGAACTCAAACCCAAACAAATTTAAAAAATATGAGATTTCAAATTACATTTGATTTAAAAATCAAATGAGAAGAACAACTTGGGACCTGGACTTGATTGAACACAGAAGAACAGCAGAGGACTACACTCAAACATGACTTGAACTTTTACATTGAACTCAAAACAAGATATGGACTACTTGAACTCTTGCAAAGGACTTGATTTGAACTCAAGTGAGCTTACAATTGGGACATGCATTTGAACTTGATTTAAACCAAGTTGAAGGAACTTATGAACTTCAAAATGACATAAAGAGTTTTAATTTAATTTGAACCTAAATGAAAAATACAAAAGGATATGCTATAATTTGAGCCTCATTTGATCATGATTTGAACAATACTGAGGACTCATAATTTGGCCAAGGAGGACTTAAATCAAAGCTCAACCAAAAGAACTTCATTCAAGCTTGACTTGAATAGTTGAACCCAAGCAAAGAATTTGTACTTTAATTACTAAGGACTTGGACTCGAATCCATAAGAGAACTAAAGGAGCATGAGCTCAAATCAAACTTGAACGAGCTGAGGACTTGAATCAAGTCTGATCAAGAAAGATTGAACTTTAACTCTACAAATACCATCCGGGGATTCTTGCAAATGAACTTGTTTTGAACACCAATTTGAATGAGCAAATGAACAAGACTTGGAGTCAAATGATATTGCTATTAACTTGAATAAATAATTTAATCAAACGAATAATCAATATAATGATTGATTTGATTAATAACACTAAGCTTTCAAAATGAGAAAAGAAATTGCAAGTGAATACTAAATGATCTTATGGAAGTGTTGAGAATAAAACTCAAATATACAAACATGAGACTCATGAAGGTGGGGCATCCAAGCATGATCAACATACAAACAAGAGCCAAGTGGGAATGCAAATCTAGCTTGGAGGTTAGACATAACTAAGACAAAATATCAACAAGGAACTTCATTAGAATGATGATACAATATTTCTAATGAAATATTGAGAGACTACCATTTCAATTCAAATGCATATGGAAATGTACAAACTTGTGGATCAACGAAATTGCAAGGTGGCATTTACTCATAAATGATGATAGCATAATATGGCTCCAAGGAATTGCAAAATCTATATGCAATTAGCGATCAACCAGCTCATGATACTTATCTTAATCATGTAGTCTAACAGTCAATGCATTCAAATGACGAATGATGAAAAAACAAAATGGGCTTAGAATATCCAGCTAAGTCTATTTGAGAATGACATTTGTATCATTCAATCAACTACAACGAGAGAGACAATGACAAAAGATCTGCAACACATATCATCTCTCTACAAAGACAGATGTACGTGCCACATGCTACTTATGGGTAGATGCTTAAAGACTTCAGTAAATGCAGTATCCTGGAGTCAAATTCAGACTGTGAAGGAATACATCTACCTGCTTATGAGAAACAAAAACAAATGTGAAAAAGCCAAAGACTGTAGCCACATGTTGTACACTTAATACATCATCGACAAGAAGATCACAAGAGAGTTGCAGCAAATGCGAGCATATACAATTAGAGCAGGAGATTGGTCAGTGCACTATCATCTACCTGTATGAATCAACAAATAGTGCACGACAGTTTACCTGTACGAAGCAGTGAAATATTCTATTCAGAAGCTGCTACGCCACCGGATCTGCAACATTCGTACAAGCAGACAGAAGGCGTCTACCATTATTTCAAATTACCCCTGCACGTGCACTATAAATTGTATACACATATGTACACTAAAAGGGGAAATATATTCCAAACCCGCATGGGCCCCAACGAGCGTGTTATTGGTACACACGTGACGTCTAGGGATGCTACGCGGGTTGACAAGTGAATTCAGGTTCGAAACCGATCCTTTTATACGGGTCAATACAAGTCGATAGGGTTCGAACCATTAAGCAAATATAAAGTTGTGGTGACCAGTATATTTGCTTTAAAACATTCATATTAGGCCTTCAAGGCCTACAACAATATGAATTCACTAATAAAGGCACGAAGCCTACAAAACCCGATCCTCTGTCAACAGCCCGACAGAGTTGACAAGGTTCAATCCATAGAAAGAAATGACCCCCACAACACCCCGATGATGGCCGTGTTGAATTCAGATCTCAACCGGAGGGGTTCCCAAATATTCCAAAGTCCACAAAATCCAAAAATCCAAAAATCCCAAATTCCATACATTTAAAAATGAAATCAATCCATCAACACACTTAAAGCAAAATCCATCCACCCTCCGCAACAGTCTGTCGGGGTGGACAAATTCAAATAAACTCTAGCTCACAAAGAGCCAAATGCCTAGTCGAAAATATCACTAGGATCCATTCTCAAACAATCTCTTGCCAGTAAGGACGTGGTATGTGTCCTCTAACCGGCAGTTTCGCCGCCAAATGGCACTGCAGGTAAACGGTTATGACCCGGTGTCCTCTGAACCGAGTGGTTTTGCTGCCAAATGGCACCACAGATACCGGTTATGGCCAGAGTCAATACGCTCCTTAACGGCGTTAAATCCTTGAGATATGAATCAATAGGATATGATCGATAGGGCACAAAGCCCTCTGTTAGCTAAGGTGGATTCAAATTTGTCCCCTTAGACAAACATTCAACCCCGGTCTACAAGGTCCCCTTGGACGAAGCAACCCATGGCTGCCGACAAGAATCCTTCTATCAGGTTGGGTCGACTACCTCCTCTGACTAAGTAAACCAGGGACCACGATGGCCCGGGACGACGGAACCATGGGATCTTGATCGGGTCTAACATCCATTCCCCCACCATCCGCTTTAAGTGTTAGGTGGTGAAATTTCATATTTTAAATATCAAACTTTTCAATGCTTTCCAAATTCTCAAATCCAAACTCAAATTCCAAATCCATTTCCAATTCTCAAATTCCATATATGCTGCTACTATATGCCAGATATGCGTATTTCTATATGTATCTGATCGACGACTAGCCTTAATCGAAAGTTCTCTCTCGTGATCGGGAGGGGTAATTAACTATAGGGGCTTGCGCCTATAGGAAACCAGAACTCAGATCATAAAGTCCTCGCAAAATGAGGGCGAAATCTCTGGGTAGTGTCTTATCTACAAACCCATCTGCCTTCCAAAATTTACCTCGGAACTTAGTTCGTTAAAACTCCCTCGCCGAATAAGAAAAGCGAGCGGAGGTCGGGGCCGAATTTTCGGAGCCCACACTCGAAATTTGGCTAGCGAGTCGAGCTCGAGTCAAGCGTGAGTCGAGTTCGCTCAACTCGTTTGTACCCTTACAGAGATTGAGCGCTGCAACAATGCAAACTAATGCTGCAACACTTCGAGGTGAACTAAACAATTTTTCTCAAGGGTGGCGTCCCTTGATGGTTAATACTTGGCTTTCTCTTTTGTTTTATGTGTGAGAACGGTGTAAGAGAGAAGAAAAGTAAGGAAAGAATGAGAGATAAGAGATATCTGTACAAATTTCTCCCATTTTTATAGTGAACTTCTTGGTGTGGTTTGGCTCCATGGTTCTTTCCCGGTTTTGAGTTTTTCCACATTAAATCTTGGTGCCCCTTACTTTCCGCTGCATTCTTTTTTTGTTTTGTTTTGTTGTGTGGTTTACTTTCAAACATCATTGGCAAGGCACTAATAGGAATGGTAGAAGAAGTGTATGTGGCACTCCTTGCAAATGGAGTGATGAGGCCATGCATCACATACTAGGAAATCCATGGTCCCTAGACCGGACCTCATATGAAAAATTAACTAACCTTTCATCTAGTCAACCTCAAGCTAAGGTAAATTTTGAATCAATTGTAAAATATGGATCATGTTTGGATATGAGAACTTGGTATCAACTCAACATATTCACTAGCCTACTCCAAGAACATTTTCTTTTAATTATTATTTCCATTTAATCGCATAGCCTTTTGTGCCTATCATTCAATTTATTCAATTTCTTTTGTTTTTATTCGTAAGGTCTTTTGTGGGCTTTTACGATTGGAAAGAATTTAACCAAAAAGCTAAAAGCAAGATTGCTAAGGAATCATCCTTCTTCTAAATTATGAAATTTCTTCTTAGCATTGGTTAAAATTTTACAGTTACAATGAAATCGAGGGTACATGTATTTACTTAGAATTGATAAAATATGCAGAATTGTCTGATCAAGGTCCAAATATAAAAAATAAAAACAGAAACACGCTCTCCAGAAACATATTCCTTTAAGAAACAAAGTTTGAATAAATATGGAAAGATTTAGAATACCACAAAATATATTAGCATGTACTAAACCTGTATTAGGCGTTCACGAAGAGCAGGATTTGGATCTGTTAGAAGACGCTTTGCCACATATGGATATGCAACCTGTAGAATTAGCCGATTAATAACAAAAACAAGGAATTTAATAAATTTATTAAATAGATGAGCACAGCCAAAAGAGAATTTATAAACTAAGGAGGTTGGTGAATGGCCATGGATTTTAAGCTACGATGGATCTATAATATGGTATGTGCATTTATAGAGTAGAAAACTATGATGGTAAAAAAAGGCTAGAATTTATAAGAATGAGCCCATTGGAAGAAAGAAACTGGCGTTTATTTGTATGTATATATATGTATTGTTGACTTCAAACTGATATTAACAAGAAATTTCATCAAATACAAATATTTTGATAAGAACGAATGGTGAATGTGGATTATAAAGCTTCTTCCAAGAGGATAATGTCGAGTAAGACTTGGTATCTAACACATAAAACTGCAAAAAAATTGTTGATACAATGAGTTCCAATGCTAGCTCTTAACATTTCATTTAGTAGTCCAAAAAACAAGAAATTGATGGTAATGGCAATTATTTACCTCAAGAAATTTAAAATCTGGTTGCAGAGTGAAACATATTCCTTCCTGGGTTAGTAGAGAACGAATAACGAGGGAAAACCTCTCTGGGATCCGGATAGGGTACTGATACACAAGCTGATTGAACTTACCTGTAGAATACAAAAGCTACTCACGACAAATAAAAAAACATCAGACATGCAACGGACTCGGTGTAACAAGAATTTAAACTTTACAGAGCTTAATAATTTACATGACCGGCAGGACTATTAAAGTCCCCGCATCAAAGTCATACGAACTGATTTAGTAAATCATGAAAATTTGCCAGGGGAAAAGCAGAACATAACATCTACATTTATCAAGTAGTAAGTTGGCAGTCAATTTGGAACTGCAAGCACAAAACTGGGCATTATCAGAAGAAAATAGACTTCCATTGATAGACGCCAAAGCCACTAAAAGAACTAACAGGCATGACTAAATCTCTAGCATCAATATTGAGTCAGAAAACATCGACCTCAGACAAGACAGCGCAGATCGACGGCCGAGATTCAGAATATTTCCTTTTATGCAAATTGTACCTGTAGGAGGGCAAGAGAGTCAGACCTATATATTGTCATGTTGTAGAATGATTGAATGATCTTGAGCATGAGTGCTTAGAGTGGAGGCAAGACCCATCAATCAGAGATACTATCTGTGACCCTCGATTTCATTCTTGCAAAGATCCCGGAGGCCATCTTCTCTAGTTCCCCTCACATTCAAATTCTTTCCTAAATTGGAAATTCCGCCATTTCCTAGATGCACAAATTGAACTCCCCTCATTCAGCACTCCATTAAAGGTGCAAACCATATTTGCACTCAAAAATGAATTCAAATATTTTCCCTCTCCCAACTGATTTCAGCCCTTGAAACCTTGTCAAAGCCTTAATTCATTCAAACAATTCCCTCCTAAATACTCAAAACTGAAAGCAGTGAACTAAACTTCAAATTCTCCAAACCCAATCCCAACTCACGAAAGAAGAACTCCATCTCAATGTCGAAATCCCGAACTCTTCTCAATCTCTTTCACCTGACTACGCTTGAAGTGGATCATCGCGAGCGTCATCGACCGTCGATTCTCGAACGCCGATTGGATCGGGACCGTGGGACCGTTGGTGTGATCACCATCTTCGTGGCATCCTTGAGTATACTAAGAGCGCTCCAAGCCTTGCGTTGGTAGCATTCACTTTTAAGATTGGGTAGCATTGCATTCCGGATAATTTCTTGGTAGTGGGCCATGTGCTTGGACCGGTCTATCAACTTTCACACAGATTGTCAAGTACAAGTTTGATTTGTTCGGCAAAAACAATCATGGTACTACTTTCTGACCCTCACAGACTCTGAACATAGTAGGAAAATAATGAGATAGATTTCCCCAAATGTGAGACAGAGCAAGGATGGAATACACAAATAAAATTGACCGCTACATCTATATCAAATCTCATGTCTTGTAGTTAATAATAATAGTTAATTAAGACACAAGCAAAAAAACTTCAAAAAAAAATATTTTCAAGCAATTCAATCCGTCCTCGCAAGCTTCCACGGGTGATAGTCGCATATTTTGTACGTGCACAATAAAATCACGAGTTAAACATGAGAAGCTGTTGTCCACTGCAAATGCATTTTAGGGGATTAGCCCAACTAGATGTTCAAAGTAATTCTGTAACACTATTAGTCTTATATTCAATAAAGTTATGCATAAAATTAGCAAGTGTCTAAGATTTCTGAAACAATAGTGTCTAAGATTTCTGAAACAACTTTTTAACAGTCAAGCTAAAATTGCTCAAACAGATATTCATATATGGAAGAAACAGACAAGAATTACCAGTAACACTGCGAAAATTGAAGTCAGCCAATCCTTTTCCAACTGAATTCTGCCAGATTGCTTCTAATGCGGGAATAATTGGAGAGACATCCGTTCCACTAGCAAGGAAACCAAGCCTGGTAAAGTCATTTGCCATCTCAACATAGTCCTCATTTACCGCATGAACAACAGCATCGATCAGAATTTGTTTATTTAGCTGAAATTTAAAAAAAAGATAAATGAAGTTCTTCAAACAATCAAGGACATGCCTGTAACTACACTAAATTTTGTTAAATCAAGGCAATGGAAAAAGGGGAATGAACTGCTGTGCGCTAGAGAGAGAGAGGGTGGGGGCTTGCAGTTCAATCCATTTGAAAGTTAATTTTACAAATACATTTTATTATTTTAATGACTTCGAACATCAAAACACCTGAACGGATAACATAATGCTTTACATGGTTGGACTTAGGGGTGCAACCGAGTCAAGCCGACTCGTGAGCCAGCTCGAACTCGACTCGGTAACAGGCTCAACGAGTCGAGCTTATCGAGCTCGCGAGTCGAGCTCGAACACAATTTCGAGTTCGAAGGCTTATCGAGCTCGAGTTCTACTCATCGGCTTGACGGCAGAGCTTGCGAGCGGGAAATCAAAATTGACGTAGCTCACAAGCGGGAAATCCAAATCGACGGAGCTCGCACGCAAATCTCGACGGCGGACAAGCTCTGGACGACGACGGCGGACGCGTGTTTGGGAAGATGACAGAGAAGATATGGACAATGACGTTCGACATTTTTGACTACGAGCTCAGGTCCTCGGGACGACGTCGTCGGAGTTTGGGAAGACGACGAAGAAGATCTGGACAACAACGTCCGTCATTTTCGACTACGAGCTCAGGTCCTCGGGACGATGTCGCCGGAGTTCGAGAAGACGTCGGAGAAGATGATGAGCTCGGTACGAAGGATATCAATGACGGAGGTCGGGAAGACGGATGCGATGACAGACGAGGGATGATAGAGGTGACGAGTTCGACAATGGAGCTAGAGACTGAGCTCTGCAAGCCGCTCGACATGAAGACGAGTCGAGCTCAAATTTTGAGCTGGACTCGAGTTTGAGCTCGAGCTCGAGCTCGGTATAATAGTTGAGCTCGACTCGAACAATCCCTGGTTCGAGCTCGACTCAACTCGTTTGCACCCTTAGTTGGACTTCAAGATTTGTAAATGTGAATCATGATAATCTACATTGTCAAAACCACAGACAGTTGCAATGAACTCCAATATGTTACGATTGGTAATGAAAACATTCAAACTTCTCTCAATGTATGAACTGTTCATACAATGAATAGATATTGCATATTTCAATGTAATATGATTCCTAAAATCTGATTAAAGAACATATGACTGTACATTACATTAAGATCAAGATCATGTGTTTTTATGTTTACAATATAAATATAAGTTAAACTCTAACATCCATATATAGGAATAGACATGATGAGACAAGGGCAGGGACCATATAAAAGTAAAATGCTTTCAAAATACAGATATGCATAAAAGGAAGAAGATGTGAGAATGAATGCTAACATCTAAGAAGATAAAGTCTGATTTTGGGAGGCTGTATACCTTGTCCTTAAAAGGTGAAGACGTATTGCAATGAAATTAAACAAAAGTTACAAGAAATGTACTAAGGATATGCAGTAAGAATTCAGAAATAATAGCAAGGATAGCAAAAGGCTTTAAAAGAACTGGCGGGATATTATTCTTTGAGAAATTCAAACTATTCAAAATGCATTAGTATATACATAATAAATCAAGGAATACTTAAGCATTACAGAAAGAGCTCTCAACCCTCATTTCACGTCATAATATGTATATCACCTGATAGCTGCAAACTCTGCAAAGAAGTAGACAAAGAATACTAAATCTGGCAATTGAAACGTCAAACTTAATAGCAAATGTCATCAAACGTAGAGCCTTAATAGTACCATGAAGCCAAGCCAGTCTTTGAACTAAATATTATGGTTTATGGGATCAAGCGATCTGACCTCTCAGAATTCAAGTGTTGTGACCGGTTTGGAAGCAAATAAAACTTTAGAACAATGGATTAAATTTTAAAAGAAAAAGAGTATAGAATTCGTAGAACAATGACTGAATGCATGAGTGCAACTTTGGTGGATATGAAAATGATAATTATCAGTTGATATTACTAGAAGATCAAGTGGTGCTAATGTGATTAAATAACTTGAAAATGTTACAAAAACAATAGGATATAAATAACAAGATAACTTCTAAAATTAAATATGGGGGACAAATAGAAATTTGCATTAATATTATCATGTATTAAGAGAAGATCATGAGGAAAAAATATGAACTATTCTATATGAACACAATTTTCAAGAAAAAACAAAAGCCAAGTTGGGAGTGGAGGATATGAAGAAATTAACATAGATCTATAATAAAACTAACATTGAGAGAGAGAGAGAGAGAGAGAGAGAGAGAGAGAGAGAGAGAGAGAGAGAGAGAGAGAGAGAGGGAAGGAGGGAAGGGGAGTGATTATATCAAAGGGATAGTGAGAATAGCACTTATGAATGATAAAATTGTGAAAAATAGAATAGATTGTACTAAGGCTCCAGCCATTCATTAATATAAACAGCCGACATCAATATACCTCACAGTCCTAGTTCCATTTTGTCAGCCCAAAAGGCAAAATGGTTTTAGCTAGATATGCTCTTGAGGAACCATCCAGATCCGTAGAATATGTGGCACTTCAAATTTCAACCAGAATTTGAAGTCACCAATGATAAAATGTTAGGTCTGGAATGTGTAACAAACAAGTATATCTTCAAGTGCATTCGGTAAACTACTAAGCTAGCCGGAAAATGTTATGAAGCTTTTCATTAGAGAATCTTTCTCCCCGCACTTCCCACCATTTATGCTAGCTAAAGCAACACACAATTCAACATGAGATGACACCCCAAATAAAGACAGGCCACATTCTCCAAAATTAAAAAAATCTACAAAACCTAAAAAATTAAGTGGGAGATGAATCAATTAAAACTAGGTCTTTCCCCTTATTATCAGGAACAGAAATTTGGTTAATATAAACCTTTATTTCGTTACAGCAAATTTTGATAGGATAATTTAAGTGATGAGAAAGAATTATTTAACTGACCTGACTAAGCACAGCTACATTTCCAAAGTCTACATAAGCTATACGACCATCACGCATTGCAAAAATATTTCCAGGATGTGGATCTCCATGGAACAAACCAAATTCTAGAAGCTGGCGTAAAGCAGCACTTACACCAACAGTCAAAAATCCATTTACATCAATACCTGCTTCTTTGATGGCCTGTTCACAAACGTAGAAAAGAAAATCTTCAAAATGAAAATATAAGAAACAAGCTAGACTATTGAAAGGAAAATGCTCATTTTCTCATCTGTGCTTATGCAACTAGATGTCAAAGTAATTCAAGATTAAATAATACGGGAATTCTAGGAATGATATCTCTAGACCCACTGATTGCAAGCAAGATTATTGGCATGTCATAAAAATAAACAGCAAGAAGACATTGAACTTGAGATAATAAATAGTTGAAAAAGATAATAATTGTCAGACCTGGGGGTCAGTGCACCGAATACCATCAATCCATTCCATTACTAGAACACGGGAGCCTGAAAGTTGTGTATAAACTTGAGGAATTTTGACAGTTGGGTCATCTTTGAAATTCTCAAAGAAGTCCTCAATATTTCGAGCCTCCTAAAGTTCAAAAATATTTCATGTTAGATAAAGAAGAACGGGAAAATAAGCTATTTTGGAGCACTAGGGATGCAGATAATGATAAGCTCCTATGTTAAGTATCATCTATGATAAGTATTTGCAAAAATTATATAAACTTCGATATGACATTAAAAATAGCCTTTGATCAGGCATGAATTGATGCAAATTTGACTTAGAAACTTCCAAAACTAAATTCAGGAACATCTACTCCGATTTCAACAAATTTAGAATCGATATGAACATCTCAACAAGATAAATCCAATAGTACCAAAAGTAGTCCAATGAGTCCGATGCGACTTGGAAACAAAAACAACAAATTAGATAAGAAGAAATTGCAGGAACACAAGAATGGGAGCAAATTTTTTATTACTCCAAAAATAATAAAAGATATAATTGATCTACTATTCGAGAGGTAGATTGACTCTCCCACAAACCCTAGCCACCGCTAGAAATAACTCCAAAGAGAACTACAACAAATACAAATCTCATTATGCCCATAAAACAACTCAATTAACCCTAATATAATCCTTCCTACTTTCCTCCCAAATCTAAATTAAAATCAGCCCTCTTTCTCTTAATAAAAACCTTTCTTAATTCAAATCAACTCTCTTTTCCTAAATTCAAACCTTCTTAAACAGCTCCCTATTGATTCCTCCTTTTTACATAGCTCCCCTAAGCCCCAAAAGGGAGCCAAACTTCCCCCTCTTGCTGCCCCTGGTTCCACCCAGCCACATGGCTGGTTCGGCCTGGGCTGGGCGGGCCTGGGATGGGCCGGCTTGGTCTAAGCCAGGCGTATCAGAGACCGAATAAGCCCAGATCAAACACTTCAAGCGTAATTAGAAACTTCAGGTCATTAATTGGAAGACCAAATGATCTCCACATTTTACATGTTTCTAATCAAATCAAGCATCTCAATGAGACAAATCCAACAAGCTTAAGATCATTAAATTCTAATATCATTAAGATACTTAAGTGATGAAATAATGTATGATCGAGTGAATCAATATGGATCATTCAATGACATGTTCCAGATTTTATCTATATTTACAGGGCATACCACTCTAAAAAAAATCTATAAATAGGCATCCACTCTCTACATGAGAGGGAGCCCGTAGCTAGTACTTTAGCTTCATATTCAACAGATCTAAAAGGCTCTAAGAATTATACAGCTCCACCCAAGCACTACCGCATAAATACAAACCAACAATTGTAGTCGAGCCATCGTCTGACAGCCATCATCAAACCACCACTTGACCAACATCATCTAACAACTATCACCCAACTAAGGCCCTCCAACCACAATCACCCGACTACGATCCTTGGACATCCATCTTTAGATTATGGTACTTCGTCCCCAAAGTATAATCCTTTGACTACAGTCACCAGATTAAGATCCTCTTATCATTGTCACCTAGCTACATCAATACCCACTGAACTAGTCACCTACCATCACTAAAAATGTCGATGCGCACCATTTCTTTAGCCTATACGATCGATGCATGCCATTAACATAAACTCTGACTCCTGATATTAGCATTGGGAATTATGTTGGACTTCTTGGTCTCTTGTTTATCCTTTTCAAATAAGTGTTAAACAAACAAGCAAATGACCTATTAAAGACAACTCTCATGCTACAGGACTTTTCCAACATGAACCACATAATATGTTGTATACATTATATTTTTACTATACTGAATCAATGTCTTCCCCTGAGGAAGGGCATCATTTGTAATCAATGACAAACATTATTACAATCATTTCAACTAGTATAAGCCTCGTGAGTTTTCCCTTTTTCGAGTCTTCCGCGTAAAAAATCAATTATCTTTTGCAACTCCTTTTTTGTTTGTGTGTTGAATCCTCATACAATGTTAACTCTACCACCATGAAAATTTTGGCACTCAAAACACTTCCTCCTTTAAAGTGCAAAATTTGCCAAACTAGCAGTATGAAAGAGCATGCACAATGCATCAAAGCTCCAGCAAATGGGAGGTATAAGCTTAACCCTCGATTACAAAAAGTTATTTCCATAGCTTGAAACTTTTGTTACGAATAAAATCACACAACAAAAACAAATAAAAAACTAAACACAACGAAAAAGGACACAAGGATTTAACGTGGAAAAACCTGAAACCGAAAAAAATCCACGAAGCCACACAACTCCAAGAAATCCACTATGAAATTGGGAGAATTTGAATAGAGATCTCACTTCTCACACTCTCTCTTTTTCTCTCTTCGTTTCACGCACAATTATGTTCTCAAAATAGATGGACGAAAAATTGTTTAAACCTACTCGTGCACTGCCCCCCCCCCCCAGCTCGACCGACGGAATTGAGATCTAAGTCAACAGTACAACCCGATCAATGTTTAAAATTGCGTATTCGGATATTGAGGCGTTTTTCATTCGTGAGGCGAGGCGTAAGCCTCAAGGCGTTTTGAGGCGTAAGCCTCAAAATCAAAAGATTGCGTAAACATAAAATGACAAATTTTTTATTCTAATGGATGAATAATATAAAACATAAAAAAGCATAAGATATGAAGTGAAATCAAAATATCCCAATAATAAGACAACATGAAATGTAGTTCAACTCAAAATTCTATATTTCCCAAATCCCAATAATCTTTTCATTAACATATAATTCCAATTTCCAAAAATAAATAGCAATGACATATCACATAAGAACTCATAAGTCATCAGCACTGTCATCACTAAGGGGTTCTTCATTTCAATAATCATTATGATGAACGGCTCTCTCCCCTTCCTTCTCTCCTATAGAGTCCAATGTCGGGCATTTACTTCAAGATTTATGTAAGTTTTAATATATATAGCGTGAGGCGTAAGCCTCATGCCAGTGAGGCGAGGCGGGTCTCAAGGCGGGCCTCAACCAAGTTGAGGCGCAAGCCTCATAAAAAAGACTTGAGACGTAAGCATCGAGGCGTTTTTTACTGGAATTGCGCAAAGGCGAGCCTCATATTGCGCAATTTTAAACCATGAACTCGATTATTCGATACAATTAGATTCCACACAAAACTAACACCTTTGACCTCCGGATTATAATGGAGGTTGGAGGTAATCTAAAAACCATTACAAAACAGCCCTAGTAATTGTCTATAAAAGGAAATCAAAGGTTATAAACAAGATCATTCTATTTTTGTATTCTTTAAAAAGAATCACAGGATATAAACAAGATCATTCTTGAATTCTTTGAAAAGAAAAAAGTGAAGAAACCAAATATAAATCACCACATAATAGAAAGCATGAAAACTTACTAGAGTGAAAAGGTATGCAAACTTACAAGTGTGTAATCAAGTTCTTCCAGAAGCTTTTCCCCAAACTCATCAACAATAAGCTCTGCATTGCAGCCAAGCTTCCGAAGACTGATACCATTAAGAAATGAAGCCAGAGTACGAAACAGGAAAAGATCTCTATAGATAATAGGCTCAATTCCAGGCCGTAGTACCTGTAAATAGGAATATAATGAGAAGATATCATGTCTGTAATAATAGTAAGTGCATCATGAAAGTGAAGCTTAAATATCACAAAGCTATAAAATTGAATTCCAGTAAAAACCAGAACCAAGCAAAGCATGGATGCAAATCTAAAAATTTATACTCAACGGATACGCATTCATGTTCATTGATGTTTAGTTATTTTATTTTATGTTTTCTACTTCATTTCATTATAAATATGTCTAATGATGGAGTCTATAAGAATGAGATGTGTTCTCTGATGTTTTGATTACCATAGTTGGCTTGATTTATTTCTACAAGTTTGTTCTGATTCAGCTCTCTATGAATTCAAGAGGAGCGGACTTCCTATCCCTTGTTTTCAACACAATGGATTCCATTGTTTTGCGGTTGCTTAGTGGTTCATTGAAATACCCATCCAACTCTCGCTACCATAGAGCTTGTCACAAATTTGGAGATTCTCTCTTGTGTTTCATGTCTTTTACCTATTCAATTGCTTCATTTGCTATCTTGTTTAGCTACTGCTTCGTTGTTTGTTTCCTTCTATAGAAGTTACGCATTGTTGTGCTTAACACCTTTCCTATAGTAGCTATATAAGGCCCCTGTTGCTTCATCATTTATTTTAGGTTGGATTTATAATCAATCATCTTATTAAAAAAAAGGAGAATATAGAAAGAAATGCATTGTGAATAAAAATTTATCAGCCATTACAACCTTAATAGCCACATCCTCTCCAGTCTCCCGAAGTGTGGCTCGGTAGACCTGGCCCAGACTTGCAGCAGCTATAGTTTGCGGTGTAATCCTGCTAAAAATCTTTTCAAGAGGTTGTCCCAGCTCTTCTTCAATAATGTCAAAAGCTTCCTGCACACTTCGATGAAGACAAGATTTGCCACCAATCCTAAGGAAGTTTTCTTGACAAAAAAAATGGTAGAACTTGTCATAAGCACACAAGCAATACCTGATTGGGAAAAGGCGGAACATCATCCTGTAGAATACAGAGTTCATTCATGTAATCCTCTCGTATTATGTCTGGCCTGTTTGCCAAAACCTATCCCAACATCCAAAACCACCATTAATGAGCAGCAAAGTGCAGTTAAGAAGATTGCTACATTAATTGCAACAAGTCGAAGGCTACAATTAACTTGAACCACCATGCATGGTTATTTGATTGCATCGACATTACAGTTGGCCTATCAAAATGTAACATACCAACTTGGAAACAGTAAGGCATAGAGTTAATAAAATAAACTATGTTGGATGTTCATATACCAAAGAGTGTCACAAGAGCAAGAAATAGCATTTGATGCAAACTTATACTCGCTAAAAATACAGAATATGAGTGCCGAGATGAGTGTATTCATAAGTTGGGCGCTTCTTTTACTTTAGTTTTTATTTTATTTTAATGTTCATTGAAAGCATGCTTATGATGATTCCCTGTAGAGAACAGGTTGTTCTCTCTTCTCTAATTTGATTATCTATTGGTCCTAGTCTAGACATTATTTTCCATGGTTTAGCTATTTGGTCATTGTCCTTTATGATTTTGCAACTTACGTGATTATTAAATTATCATTTGTGACAATTTTATATATTTTCTGGTTTTCAAAAATATATATAAATTTTACCTAAATTACAAGATTTTGGAAAACGAATTTGCAAATTTGTACATGATTTGTGCACCTCATCATAAATTTACATTAGAAATTCCTAAATCCTATTGCATCCTACATCATATTTGGTATACAACAACAACAAGCATTTATCCCACTAAAATACGGGGTCGACTGAATGAATCATTTTTCTCCATTGTGTCCTGTTAAGGGTCAAATCCTTATTTAAATCTAATAAAGATAGGTCATTTATAGTATTTTTTAACCAAGTCTTTTTAGGTCTACCTCTACCTTTCTTAACATAAGTCAAATCTAATACATCTATTTTCCTAACTGGGTCATCGGAAGACCGCCGTTTTATGTGACCAAACCATCTAAGGCGACTCTCTCTAATCTTATCTTCCATCGGAGCTACTCCAACCTTTTCACGTATATGCTCATTTCACATTTCATATCTTGTCTTTAAGAGTAAAGCCACTCATCCACCTGAGCATCCTCATCTCTGCAACACTTAACTTAATATTATGCTTCTCTTTTAATGGCCAACATTCTGTGCACCATAAAGCATTGCAGGTCTCACTACCATCTTATAGAATTTTCTCTTATGTTTGAGAGGGACTTTCTATCACATAACAAGCTCCATGCATTCCTCCACCCCAACCATCCAACTTGAATTCTACTAATAATATTCACATCTATTTCACCATCACTCTGAGTAATAGACCCACGATATCTAAAATGTGTGCTCTTATTAATGACTTAATATATTAAAGGATTCGTGTTATTATTATTCGACAAGTTTTACGCTGGTTGTCGACTATCTAACTCAACCCTCCACTTTTTTCATCCAAGACTTAAGACCTGACAATAACAGTGTTCAAAATTATATTCCTACATTCGATGGTAGATACAATCTTAAAAAATTTCAAATTGGACTTAAAGTTTGGAAGGTCTCTTAAACATTGCAATATTTTTTATTCCAAAAAGTAAAATGTACTAAATCAAAATTTGTTGGATGTGCTAAACCATTTTGGAAAAGTGTTACTCTAAATCTATATGGTTTGTATGAAACATAAATTCAAGGAACAATATTTACTATTCAATGGATATAGGGACTAATTGTATCATCAATTTAATAATTATAAATAAGATAAATATGGAGTTTTTGAAGCTTTTCTCATCTATTCCTCTAGGAATTAATTACAGTGCATTCTCATTTTTCATTAGGAATTATTTTGCATTTTTAGCATGTCATTATTGTATCGCATCATATTGCATTATTCATTTGTCATCTACATAATTTGCTTGAAGATATTAAAAAAAGAAATACTAATTATGATAATTATAAATCTAATACTGATGTGAATGGTTGGGATAAGGTTAGTCAGGATGATAAATTATAGCCATGTACTATATACATACGTATTATAAATGAAAATGAAGAACAGTATATACCAAATTGATAAATTCGCCATATAAGAAAGACTTTGAGACACGAAGCAGCAGTTAATTTCCAGAAAAATTAGACACGCAAAACGAAAGAAAAAAATCACCTGCCCAACTTTGATGAACGAAGGTCCAAGGTCGCATAGAAGGTTTCGGAGCTGACGAGCCCTGTATGGCACCACTTCCTCGTCGCGTCCCACAAGACAATCGTAGGTGAGGGCCGACCAATAAAACCCTAAATTCCAGACAATTTCCACTCCTCTTCCGATAAGAGACAATATCGCCCCTCTAGATTCCAGAACCTTATTCCTAACCTATCAAAAAGGAAATTAAAAAAAAAAAAAAACAAATTTTGTTTATTGATGAACTCCAAGTAGAGAAAATGGAACACATAAGTGAGTTAATCTTGGCTTACTGCTTCGGGAGTGTATTTCCGAAACGGAATGCAGACCCCGCGCTCCAATTCCAGCTGCTCCATGGCGTCGTTCGTCTTTTCCGCGAAGGCGTTGATGCGCCGTGACCATGACGCCGTGCCTGATTGGGGGGTTATCGCAGATTCAGCCATGACCCGCACGCTTCGTGAGGAACGGGAAGGTGCGGTACTCCATACCTCCGAGGATCGCCGGCAACTCCTCGGCGGCCCAAAGCCATGGCCCAAGAAGCGACGGGACCATGACACGTCGCCGGAGCTAGGGAATTGAACGGTACAAACTTCCATTATAACCAATGACGAAGAAAGTGATTCAGAGGAGAGAGAAGAGTGGTTAGTTGCTAGTAGGAGACTCCGAGCTCTCGACGGCAGCTCGGAGAAAAATTGTAGGAGATTATCGACGCACCATTGTTTTATTAAATTGTTTATCTGTTTAGCGGTTTTATTTATTTATTTATGTTTTATTTATTTATTTATGTCTATAATTTATAAGATTTATTCAAAAGCAATTAAATCTGTTGTGAATAAAAAATAAAAAAATGTGGACCATTGATTTATGATAGCTGAAGAAATGGCCGTCACCGGAGCAGAGAACTATAATTTATAAGATAACCATATGGACATGTGATTGGTGTAAGAGTTAATAAAGCAAGGGCTTTGTTCAAAAGCAATTCACGACCCGACCCGAGACGAGACGGATCGCACCGGGCCGCGACGGAGAAGCACTACATCCGTTGTTCGAATCTTCCAAAATAAACAACACAAACAACCACAGCGTTTAGAACAAAACATCTATCATTTCTTTTCCTCAAAACAATCATCTACAAATTAATAACAGAAAGAAAGACACGCGCCACATCACCTAAAACTCGACTTCCTTCCCTTTCCTAGTGAAAACCACCAGAAAGCAATTGCTCGCAACAAACCTCCAATCAAAATCCTCAGAATCACAAAACCAACACAATCAGACAAATACAATCAGAACGGAAACGGACGCACCGTTCGATTTTTGACCGACATATCAGATGTAATAATTTCTCTTTGTCGGCACCAGAACAATCTGTAATTAAAGAAATGTGCCCTCGGCACCAGAACAGGATGTGCTTATTCAGAATACATAAATAGGTGATCATTTTTGCCGGAGTCCGGAACAGAGAACGAAGCTCATTTCAGAATAAAGAATCTCAAATGCCCCTTATAACTCCCTTTTTTATTCGCATATCAAATGAATAATTCCGGACAAATGATTACCCAAAAACGGGCAGCACAACGGCAGTATACAAAATTTAACATTTTCCTGAAAATCAAAATTACAGCATTTATATATAGAACATTTATTCTCTGCACAGAGAAAAACAGAAAAATAGACTAAAAACTCCGTGTTACCCGGACAAAAACAAAATATAACGTGTATTCATGTGATCAAAAGATGAAAATCACGAACAAAAATCAATTGTAAGAGTTAATTGTGCCTTACCTTGCGTAAGCAATATCCTGTCGAACGAAAACGGCTCCGCGTCTTCCCGAAACACTTTTCCTTTTTCTTCTTTTTCTCTTTTCTCTCGGAGGATATTTTTATAAAATAAATTTTCTCTCTCTTCAAAATGATTAAACTAATCGGCCTGGCAGTATTGGACGATCAGACCAAATTGTCCTGGTCATCTTCCGGCCGATCGCTAATATCCCCTGGATGATGCCACAAGCGAACGATCTCTTTCTCACCTGATCGGAGATCGTCCTGGACAATTCCAGATGGTGTAAATCTTAATATTATAGCTTGTCCCTGAGAAATTTGAACCGAGGCGTCGACAGAGGTTTTATAAAGATATCAGCGATTTGGTCTTCAGTTTTGATAGGAATGAGCCGAAGATGCCCTGAGGAGATATGTTCCCGAAGAAAGCGGTGATCTATCTCAATGTGTTTAGTTCGGGCATGATAGACGGGATTTTGAGCTAAGGCAATGGCCGAGGTATTGTCGCAGTGAAGATCAACGGGAAAGTCGTGAGAAATGAGGAAGTCAGAGAGCAATCGTTTGAGCCACAGAGTGTCCGCTGTCGCAGTAGTAAGCGCCCTGTATTCCGATTCGGTGGACGAGCGAGAGACCGTGGTCTGCTTTTTAACAGTCCAAGACAGTAATGTGCAGCCGAGGAACGTGCAATATCCGGAAGTGGATTTACGAGTGACCGGATCACTAGCCCAGTCTGCGTCCGAGTAAGTGGTAAGACATAGATCAGATTTTGTGATCGGTAAGCCGTAGGCGATCGTCCCTTTGATATACCGAAGAAGACGCTTGAGAAGGAAGAAATGAGAATCCTGAGGAGAGTGCATATGCTGTGATAGTGTGTTAACAGCGTATGCGATGTCAGGTCGAGTAATGGTAAGGTACTGAAGTGCGCCAGTGATTTGACGATACACCGATGGATCCGTCATAGTAGAGGAAGAGTTGTTGATGTTGGCTGGTAATTTAGTGCAGGATGGATTCGCTGCAGAGTTACAATTTTGAAGATTAGCTTGATGAATTATGGAGACAGCGTAGGACTCTTGTGAGAGAAAATACTTATCTTGCTTGTGTTGAATGCGAATGCCTAAGAAATGGTGTGCAGGACCAAGGTGTTTGAGCGCAAATGTGATGTTGAGCTGCTGGTCATTCGTCATTGCCGGTGAGAAGAATGTCGTCCACGTAAACGAGTAGGAACAGAGTTATATTTCCTTTGTGAAGAGTGAGTAAAGAGGGATCTGCTTTACTCGGTAGGAACCCGAGCTTGAGCAGGTGATTGTAGAAGGTCGTATACCACTGCCGTGGTGCTTGCTTTAGGCCGTATATGGATTTCTTGAGAAGGCAGACGTGGTGAGGATTGGCCGGATCTTCGAAACCTTTTGGTTAACGCATATACACAGTTTCATGGATGTCACCGTGCAAGAATGCGTTCTCGACATCAAGTTGGTGTATCTTCCAATCATGATGAAGAGCAACAGTGAACAAGACCCGTATGGTAGGTAATTTTGCAACGGGGCTAAACGTTTCAACGTAGTCTAAGCCATATTCTTGTTGATTAACTAATGCAACCAATTGTGCTTTGTGCCGAGCAATGGAACCGTCAGCATGAAGTTTCGTTCGAAATGTCCATTTGCATCCAAGTATTTGCTTGTTGATGGGTGCTGGAACGAGCTGCCAGGTTTCTTGTTTCTGTAAGGCAAGGAATTCGGCAGCCATTGCCTTGCGCCATTCCAGCATTTTATTCGCTTCATTGTAGCTGGTTGGATCCGACTGAGAGGAGGTTGTATGAAGCAAGTTGAGACGCACAGTCGGCTTGAGTGATCCTGTTTTGGTACAAGTGATCATTGGATGACGTATGATATTAGAGTTTGAAGATCGGGTACTTAAGGGGGAGGTTGATGTTTGATCCATGCTGGTATTAACGGTTGGTGTAGAAATGTTGTTGCCATGTAAAATAGCGGAAGAACTCATGCTTGTTGAGACAGGATTTGAAGTGGTGTGCTGCAAAGTGAGAGTAGGAGTTAGAAACGACGGAGGAAAATCAGTATTAGTAGATGCCGGGTTAGGTGTATCAGATAAGAAGGGGAACGATTGTTCGGTAAAAGTAACATGACTGGAAATTATAATTTTGTTAGTTTTTCTGTCAAGGCATTTGTAGCCTTTGTGATCACGTGCGTAACCAAGAAATACACACGATACTGCATTTGGCTGAAGCTTGTGCCGGAGATGCTTCGGGAGAAAGGGGAAGCATTCACACCCGAAAGTATGAAGTTGAGTGTAATCGGGCTCAGAGTTAAACATTAGCCGTATGGGTGAAACATTGTTAGTATTAGGCGTAGGCATTCAATTGATGAGATAAGCCTCCGTGAGTACTGCATCTGGCCAGTAGGTAGGCGGCATGGATGCGGTATGCAGTAACGTTCGGGCTGTCTCTATAAGGTGACGGTGTTTGCGTTCGGCAACGCCATTCTGTTCGGGTGTGTAGGGACACGATAGCTGATGTTGTATACCTTTTTCTCGTAGAAACGATGTAAATTGATGATTTACGAATTCAGTTCCACCGTCAATTCTAGCTACCTGAACATGGCTTAAAGTTTGTTTTTCTATGAAGTTAATGAAATTAATAAAAATAGATGTAACTTCAGTTTTGAAGAGAAACGGAAAAATCCAAATATATCGTGAAAAATCATCTACGATGAGCAAGTAATAACGAAAGCCTTGGATGGACGAAACAAGGGAAGGTCCCCAAACGTCGGCATGAAGCATAGCTAGCGGATGTAGTGTTCTAGAAGCTGAAGAGGGAAAACACAGTTTATGACTTTTGCAGAGATTACATGAGGTGCAGTTAACAGACATGACATTAATACGTAAAGAAGGATTTGCTTTAGAAATCTGAGTCAAAATTCTTTGATGAGGATGTCCCAATTTTTCATGCCAGTTGGTGTTTGCGGTTTTGCTGGATACAAGAGCCAGATTGTGATCCGTCGATTTCTGGATTGAGATGGGATAAAGACCATTTGTGCACTGTCCTTGAAGCAAAATCATGTTAGTCTGCAGATCTTTCAGAGAGTAACCGTTAGGTTCAAAGGTAATCGCGATGTTATTCTCAGTAACAAGCTTGGAAATGGAAATTAAGTCATGAGAAATAGCGGGTATGTGAAGAAGTTGAGATAAGAGCAACTTACGCTCGGGGGTAGGAAGAATTCCCGTGTCAGAGTGTGCTATGGGAATTGATCTTCCATCCCCCACCGTGACATTGTCGGAGCCCTGATAAGCCGTGGATTGAGCAAGATGTTCGTGACCATGAGTCATATGCGATGAGGCTCCCGAGTCAAGATACCATTCTGAGGATGGCGAATCGGCAGTAACAAGAAGAGCTTGCTCGTTAGTAGTTGGCTGTGCCGAGGGTGTAATGAAATTCGGGTTGTGTCGATGCCAGCAGACTTCCGCGGAGTGGCCGCGCTTAGTGCAAATTTGACAGATAAGAGACGATTTGGAGCCAGTTTTTGTACCGGAGTTGAAGGATTGAGGCGGACGGCTACGTCCATGTCGTCCGCATCCGCGATTAGCATATAGTGCTGTTTGAGTATCAGTAACAGTGGAGAAACGTTGGGAGTCCTGACGGAGATGAATTTCTTCGCTAACGAGCATTGCGTACAAGCTGTCAAGAGACAGAGGAGTTTGAAGAGTTCGAATTGCCGTTTTAAAGGATTGATATGGCGGCGGTAACCCGTTGAGAATGTGAAGAATGATGTCTTCAGTATCAATATTGCAGCCGGCAGATATGATGAGATCAACAGTTTTCTTGATTTCTATAAGATAATCTTGCATTGACAGGTTTCGCATACAGATGTTCTGTAGCTCGTTTTTGAGCTGCATGACTTTGGACCTGTTTGCCGATTGGAAACGAATCTGCAGGGCCGTCCAGATTTCGTGACAGGACTCAAGATGCATAACGTAAGGGATGACAATAGCGGAAATAGTAGAGGATATCGCGGCGGCAAGATTACAGTCCGTGAGACGCCATTTGTATGCGTCAGAGTCATGATCGGAGGAATCTTGATCGGTGAAGTTGTGATGAGGGAGTTCAAGAAAGGATTCGAAATCGTTTGCTTTAAAGATTTTGACGATTTAGTTGTGCCAAATTGGGTAGTTGTCCATGGATAATTGATGAGGAACGAGAGATTTGAGGTTTGAGATAAGGAATTTTAGAGAAGGATAGAGACGAGGTTTATCGGAGGTATCATCGATAGCCGTTGTCGCACGAGAAGATGGAGCAGCAGAGGTGGAGGAAGCCATGAGAAGAAGGGTCTCAGGAGATGACCGCGTCTGATACCATGAAGAAATGGAATTCCGGTGATCACCGGAGCAAAGAACGAAGAGAATAAAGAAATGATTATTCGTGTTGATTACGGTGAACAGTTACAGCATTTATATATAGTCTAAAACATAGGTGTTACACGTGTATTCATGTGATTGGTGTAAGAGTTAATAAAGTGTAAAACAGAGGTGATTAAACTAAGCAGTATTTAAATCTTTCGCTAATATGTTCAAAATCCCGTTTTGGAGTAATTATTACGGACAACAAATGCGTCCATAGATTCACTAATCACGTGCCACGTCACCTAGAGCTCGGTACCGAGCACTCGGTATTGCTCGGTATACGTTTGGATTTCAGTTTTTTGTCCGGACATAATAATTTTCCCCCGTTTTGGGTCTCTTTCTATTATATTTTTAATATTTAAATTTTAATATGAGTGAAAATATATTTGATATTTCAAAAATACATAATGTTTTTATATTAAATATTACATGAGAAGGCAAATGATGATCAAAATAATTTTTTATTTAAAAAACTTAAAAGTTAAAAAAAATAGTTTTTTATTTAGAAATAAAAAATAAGGCAGCTATAAAATATATACCAAATGTGTTTAAGAAGATAAAAAATCAAAATTAAAATTGATCCCAAACCATCCTAACTGAATTGCAGCTCTATATATATAAAAAATAACATATAAAATATTAAATTAGTTTATATTCCAAAATATAATAAATTTTACCTGTATTAATTATGTGTAAGTTATAAATTTGTAATAAAACAAATAATTAAACATTTAAAGTAAAATAAGATTATCATAAAATTGTGAGTAAAGAAGATCTAATTTAGATTTTAATATTTTATTAAAAAAACAATATTATTATTGTTAAGAAATCAATCAAATGAAAAATATTGAGAATATTTTGAAAATTATCAATTTATGTGTCAATTAAGAAAAATTTATAATTGTTTGTTGAATGCGACAATTAACTTATTAATGTTGGTTTATATTATGTGATCAATTTCGGGTGCCCTAGCCGCTCTGGCGATTTAGCTTCTCCCCTCTTCTCTTCGTCTCCGATCCTTTTCTCCCACTATCAGTGCTCTATTTCTTCGATAATCTGCTCTGCGTTGGCTCTCTGTGCTGAGCCGTGCCCCTTCTGGGCCTTTTTTGATGGCTGCTGCGGCTCCTTCCTCCTCCTGGGGAAAAGCTTCAGAGCCGGTGATGCATTTAAACAAAGGCTTTTTCAATCTAGAAGATGATACGCCGAAATCGCCTTCTAGATCTAGATCCTTTAAAGAGGTACTCTCTGAAAAAGTCGCATCAGGTGATGAACTTCCATCTCTCTCGCAATCTACTTTTAACGGGGTTCCTGCGGTTTTACTTTCTGATGAAGAAGTTCTCAAACTTGCTTCTCCCTTCAAGTTTACTCTTGTTGGTAAATTTGGGTTACGTAGACCCAATCTTGATGTTATTCGTCAATTTTTCGCTTCCTTAAAACTGTCTGGTTTTTATTCTGTTGGCTTGCTCGACTCTAGGCATGTTGCGATCCAATTATCGAACGATCTTGATTACAGTCGGATTTTTGCCAGACGATCGTATTTTATTTCCAACTGTCAAATGCGTATTTTGAAATGGACTCCGTTTTTTGACATCAAAGAAGAATCTCCCATAGTTCCTGTGTGGATTTCGTTTCCTAATCTTCGTCTTCATTTTTTCAATCACCAAGTGTTGCATGCATTAGGTTCTATTTTTGGAAGACCGTTGCAAACGGATCAAGCCACAGCATCACGCACTAGACCATCTGTAGCTCGCATTCTTGTTGAAGTTGATATTTCTAAAAAACATCATAAAGAAATCTGGGTTGGTTCCAAAACCTTAGGCTACTTCCAAAAAGTTGAATTTGACAATGTTTCGGAATTTTGTTCACATTGCAAAATGCATGGGCATGCTCAAAGTGAATGTTTTAATTTACATCCTGAACTTAAAAAATCTAAAATTATGACTACTGGGAAGCTTGGCTCCGCCGACTCTCTTAAAACTTATGTGCCTATTAGTGGAAAACCGACCGAGATTGTTTAAAATGTGGAGAAATTGGTGGAACCGCAACCTGCTATTCATAATTTGGAAGATACTACTTTAAATGATTCTGTTGCTATTGTTATTAATGATAGTGCTGAAATTGATGCTGCACAGGTTACATCTAAAAATCCTTTAAATGATACTATGATTGATAACCCTATTCATGATGATGTTGGTACTTTAAATGATCCTTCTCTATTTCTTTCTATTGCTTCCATGTTTAATGAAGTTAACAATGGTGATAATACTGAGAACTGTTCTCAACCAGCTTTATTAGATAAACAAGTTTCTTTTTTAAGTAATGATGTTAGTGAGGAATGTGAAGATGGGGAATTTATTCCGCCTTCCACGTGTAATGATCCTTCAAGCTCTCATGCTAATCATGAAATTTTTGTGCATAGTAAGGAGAAATCCAAAGGTCCTCAAGAAGAGAATTTTCAAATTGTCTCAAGGAAAAAAAGTAAGCAATCTAAGCACGTTGATCATGTTACTTCTAGATCAACAAAATCGAAAGCTTCTTCAAAAAATTTGTTATGATTAAAGCCATCATATGGAATGTTAGAGGTATTGGTGGTATGGATTCTAAACGGAGAGTTCGTAATTTATGCAGAATTTATAACACTCAAATCCTTGTTTTGATTGAACCTTTAGTTAATATTTCCAAGATTACTTCTACTGCTATGTTCTTAGGTTTTTCTCATTTTCATGCTAATTGTTCCAACAAAATTTGGATTTTCTGGAAACCTGCGTTTACTGTTGACATCATTGAGGACTTACCTCAAGTTTGCCATTGCTATATTTCTCTTTTCAATATTAACTGTTATGTTTCATTTGTCTATGCTGCTTGCACTAAAATGAATCGTATTCCTTTATGGAATCAATTGAAACAATTCGCTTCTATTATCAATGGACCTTGGTGTATTGGTGGTGATTTCAATATTATTTCTAATGCTTCTGAAAGGATTGGTGGTAACCGTCCCAATGCTAGTGCTATGGATGATTTCAATTCTATGATAAGTGATTGCAAGCTAAACGATATTGGTTATTTTGGAAGTTCCTTTACTTGGCATAGAGCTAATTTATGGCAAAGACTTGATAGATGTCTCTTTAATGATGAATGGATTGCTGAGTTTCCTTTATCTAACATTGAGCATCTTAGTAGAACCCTTTCGGATCACTCTCCTCTTCTTATTAGTTTTAATAAATGCCTAAATCACAATGCTAAGTCTTTCAGATTTCAAAATATGTGGATGCTTCATGCTGATTTTACTACTCTTTTATCTTCTAATTGGAATGCTCCTGTTTATCCGAATAACAATATTACTGGTATGTTAAGATTATGGTCTAAACTTTCTAGATTTAAACAGTGCTTAAATTGGTGGAACAAAACTATCTTCAAAAATTTATTTTCTAACATTAAAGAAGCTGAAGCAAATGTTTCCTCTCTTGATAACATTTATCAGCAAGATCCTAGTACTGCCAATTTGCTGTCCATCAATCAAGCTAAGGAATCTCTTCTTCTTCTTCAATGTCAAGAAGAATGTTATTGGAGTCAAAAGTCCAATACTAAATTTCTTTTACAAGGTGATAGAAACACAAAATTCTTTCATGCTTTAGCTAACAAAAAGAAAACTAGAAGTCATATTCATAAGATCATTGATATGAATGGTAATGTTATTACTAATGATGATTCCATTTGTAATTCTGGTGTGAATTATTTTCAGCATATCTTTAACTCCTCTACTGATTGTATGCCTATTACCAACCCGCATTTAATTCCTAAGCTTATTACTGAGAGTGACAATGCTATGCTTTGCCTGAAGCCCTCTGAGGAGGAAATTTACAATGTTATTAAAGATCTGAACAGCAATGCTGTTGCGGGTCCTGATGGTTTTACGACTAAATTCTTCCAAGATAACTGGGATATTATCAAGGAGGATGTCATTAATGCTGTGGAGGATTTTTTTGCTGGTAACTCTTACCCTAAATTTTTCTCTTCTACTTATATTGTTCTCATTCCTAAAAAAGATGGTCCTACTCATTGGCAAGATTTTAGACCTATTAGTTTATGTACGTTTCTCAACAAGTTGAATTCTAAAATCATTGCTAAGAGATTAATTAACATTCTTCCTAATATTATTTCTCTGAACCAAACTGGTTATGTGAAAGGCAGATGTATTTTTGATAATGTTTTATTAGCTCAGGAAATTACACATGATATTAATGTTAAAGTTAAAGGTGGTAATGTGATTTTCAAACTTGATGTTTCCAAAGCATATGATAATATCAACTGGGATTTTCTCTACAAAGTTCTGTATCTTTTTGGCTTTAACAATTTTTTCATTTCTCTAATCAAGAATAGCATTGAAAACTGTTATTTCTCGGTTATCATCAATGGCAAGCATAATGGTTTCTTTAAATCTTCCAAAGGTTTAAGACAAGGTGATACTATGTCCCCTGCCCTCTTCATTATTGCCATGGAATATCTTTCTAGAGGTCTAAATGATCTTTATTTGAGAAATCCGAAGTTCAATTTTCGTACTATTAGAGGATTCCCCATTTCACATCTTAGTTTTGCTGATGATTTTATTTTATTTACTAATGGTTCTATAAACAATGTTTCTTTATTACTGAATTTCTTAATTAGCTTTTATAATCAAAGTGGCTTATCTATTAACAAAGAGAAAAGCACCTTCATTGTCGGTAAATCTATCAACAACCATAGAACTAATGCTATTCAGAGAATTTGTGGTTTTCAACAGAAAGCTCTGCCTATTACTTACTTTGGCACTCCCATTTACAAAGGCAGAAAAAGAAATTTCCTATTTGATAACATCTTTTTGAAAATTGAAAAAAAACTTCATAATTGGTCTTCTAACTTCTTATCTTATGGTGGTAGGCTCATTTTAATCAAGTCTGTTTTAAACTCTATGCCTATTTATCTTTTTCATACTTTGCTTCCCTCTGTTTCAATTTGCTCTAAGCTTGAAAGAATCCTTAACAAATTCTTTTGGGGATCTACTTTTAACAATAAAGGCATTCATTGGTCGACTTGGGACAAAAATTGTGGTACTTTAGCTGAAGGTGGTATTGGTTGCAAATCCTTATCTGATTCTGCCAAAGCTTTCTCCTTTAAATTATGGTTTTCTTTTAGATCGAATTTAAGCTTATGGGCTCGCTACATGAATATTAAATACTGCTCTAATATTCATCCTACTTTATGCGTTCATAAAAACACTGACTCTTTTGTATGGAAGAGACTGTGCAACATTAAATGGAATGCTGAGAGGCACATTCAGTGGGGTCTTGGAAAAGGTGACATTTTTTTTCTGGCAAGACAATTGGCTTGGTTGTTCCTCTATTGATAATATGCTCAACACCAGTTCTTTAAGTAATATTAAAGTTGCTCATTTTATCTATAATGGCGGCTGGGATACCACTAAACTTTTAGAAAATGTTCCTAATTGGATTGTTGACATAATTTTAGATATCCCTCTTCAATTAAATGAAAAAGATGTTATTCTTTTCTCTCTTTCTTCGTCTGGCAAATTTGTTTTGCATAATGCTTGGGATGCGTTCAGAAATCAAAAGGAGAGTTCTATTTTATATTCAGCGATTTGGAATACTAATTTCCCTCTATCCTACTCTGTGTTTAGTTGGAGATGCATCAAAGGTTATATTCCTGTTGATGTGAGGCTTCAATCTAAAGGTTTTCAACTGTCGTCTAAATGTTTGTGCTGCTCGAATATTGAAAGCATTGATCATTTATTTGTTTCCGGTGCCATTGCTGATAAAATTTGGAGTCTCTTTAATTGCATTGCCAAGAAACCGTCCACTACTATTGATGACAACCTTGTTTCTGTTTTCAACAATTGGTTTCAGAACTATAAATGTCATATTTTCAACCTGATTCCTATTCTTATTGTGTGGTATATTTGGCAAGCTCGTAATAATGCCAAGCATAATGGTATTAAAATGAATGCTGATGTTATTATTTCTAATGTTAAAAACAAAATTCTTCAAATGCATGCTCACAAGCTTCTAACCAGAAAAAATTTTAAAGATTGTTATCACTTAGCTGATAGCTTAGGGCTGAACTTATCTACTTTTCATGTTAATTCTGCTTACAAATTTGTTAGATGGATTAAACCCAAGCCCCCTTTCATTAAGCTCAATACTGATGGTTCTTTTAGTCATCTCATTGCTGGGGCTGGTGGTATAATCCGTGATGCTTTTGGTAATGTTGTGGCTGCTTATGCTGAACCAATTTGTTGTATTTCTGCTATTCATGCTGAGCTATATGCTCTGTTTGTTGGCCTTAAATTGTGTTCTAAGCTGGGCTTTACTTTCATTTGGATTGAAGTTGATTCTATGCTCCTTATTCAGATTATGAATAACATGGTGCCGGGAAATCCTAATTGGTTTTATCTTATTAGGAAAATTAAGACTTTTCTCAATACTGTTAATTATTCTATATCTCATATCTTACGTGAAGCTAATTCGTGTGCCGATTGGTTAGCAAATTATGGTTGCAATATTGATCAGTATGTTGAATTGAATCCTACCGAGCTGAATCCTTCTTTACAAGCTCTGATAAAATTAGATAACACTGGCTTGCCGTATATTAGACATGAGTAATACGTTATCCGGTGCTTTTCTTCCTTGTTCTCTGGTTTTTCCTTTCAACTGCAGCTGGTTCTCTATTTTTTTGGTTAGTTCTCTGTTTAACCATTTCGTTTTGTGCTGCTGCCTGCAGTGGTTGAAATCTAACCTGTATTCTCGTTACTGTGAGATTTGGCACATATCTGGCCCTGTTATCCATAAAAACTTCTCTATTAAACTGCACCTTTACTATTTTCAATTGAAGCACAAATTTGTGTATAAAATCGATGTGCTGCAGCTGCAGTTCTGTTGGATTATTCTGAAACTGTTTTATCAACGGAATTTATCTGATTATCCGAGGAATATCGTTTACTCTTATCGTATCAATACTTCTATGGCCGATTTCCTTAATTTAATCAATGATGTGTTAAAAATTGTCACCTCTTTCTTGGTGTTTTTGAGATTACATTGCAGGTGTTACTCAATTTTCATCTTTACCTACTGCTTTTTGTCTCAGGTTAGTCCTATCTGGTTATTTTTTGTGCTGTTTTCCGTTTTGTGTCTCCTTTTTTGCAGGAAGCCTATGTCCAACGTCTATCCTTTGAGCTTCTATTTTTGGGTGCTGAGAGATTTCAGCCCTTGTCATTTTATTTTTGCTAATTGTATTTTTAGATCAAGGAACCACAGGCTCATTAGGTTTTTTTCTCTTTTCATTGTAGCTCATTCGAGCATTAGCGAGCTAGTGGATCCTTTTAAGGACTCTGTAACCTCTTTTTTGAAATTAACACGTAGGCACCTCTGTGGGTTTTAACCAAAAAAAAAATATATATATATATATATATATATTATGTGATCAATTTGGCCTCAATATTTTTTTCTTTTCATATTATTAAATAAATATTTTACTACAACTATTAGATATTATTAGGGCTGCAAACGAACCGAACCGAGCCGAGTATGTGAGTGTTCATGTTTGTGTTCATTTAATATCAGCTTGTTCAAGTTTGGTTCATGTTTGTTCGAGCTTTATTGTTTGTGTTCATGTTTGGTTCATTTAAATTAATGGGTGTTCATATTCGGTTCATGTTCAGTTCATGTTCGTTCGTTTATTGCTTATCGAGCTTGTTCGCGAACATATTTAATGAATTTTTTTTAACTATCAAACAAACACGTTCATGAACATATCTATGAACAAACACATTTATAATAAAAGCAATTGTCTATGTAACAAAGACAATGATTATTTATATTTCTTAATTCTGTAGTCAAATATTAATTATTTTTATTGAGTTTATTCATGAGTTCAAAATCGAACACGAATCGAGCTTCATATCGAGCTTAATGTCGAGCTTGTTCACGAACTTCAAATGATGTTGTTCACGAACATAAATGAGCCGAACGCATTAGTGTTCAAGTTTGTTTATTTAAGATTCGAGTATTTAAAATATTGTTCAAGTTTGTTTGTTTAGTTAATTAAACGATCACAAACGAGCTTTAATCGAACCGAACAACGAGTAGCTCGTCGAACGTTTGGTTCGTTTGCAGCCCTAGATATTATTCTTTAATTTCTTAAATGCTATAAAAGTTTAATAAGGGAATTTTATGATTCAGCCACTGAAAAAATTTATATTGCATTTTGATCTGCTGCTCAGTTTGGAAGGCTTTTTTCTCCTATTTAAGAATTAGTTGCTAGTAATCCTTCTATATTAAAGGATAGCTAATCAAAATATGATCAAGATAGAATTTAAAAAATTTTAATCTGTTTTAAATTTAGGGAAATATATAAATAACTTTTATTGCATCATAACAAAATAAATTAAAAATTTTTAAATTCATTTTAATAATAAATTTGTTTGGAATATTATGATATAATTTTTTTTCTTTTCTAGCAATAGATTTTTCAAAATGGGTTGGGTCTGACCCTAAATTGACCCAACCTAAATTCTCTCAATTTGAATCCAACCGGTTTAATAAATAGGTCAAAATGTGAACTCAAACCCAAAATAATGCAACTCGATGATCCGATCGAACTCGATCTATTAACCTGAAATATAAGAAGGTATATATATCTTACCAAAAAATCTATCTAATCAAGTATAAATATCATGTTATCTTTTAATTGAAAACTTTCGAAACTAAATTCAAAACCATTCATTTCTAATGAATGTTATGATGAGACGAATATAACGACATCAAAAGTGATCCAATTCAAGTATAAATGTGACCAAATCAAGCTCTTGAAGTATAGTTGGAAACTTAGTAATATTAATTGATTGATGGAACAATTTTTAGATATTGCATGCTTACAATCAAATCAAGTATCCCGATGTGAGAAATCTAATGAGCCTAATATTACTTGATTATGGGGTCATTAAGGCTCCTAAATGTTAAAACAATGGTCTTTAATCAAAGAAGGCAACATAAGTCCTCTAGATAAATGTCACCCCAAAAAATTATAAATAAACCCATAATGTCCGCATAAAAGGAGGCTTAGACATCGAAATTGGGGAGTGTTTGGAGATTTAAGGAACTCTAAAGCTCCACTTGATGATCGATGTCGATTGTCACTACTAGCAATCACTATTGTCTATTTGTCGTCAATTGACTTTTGTAGCCCGTCCGCTGTCAACCATTTGTCATCACCATATTTTTGTTGTCTAACTATCGCCATCCAACCATCATCATTTGATTGTCGTTGCATGACTTTCATCACCAGACCACCAATATCCAATAATTATCATTTGACTATAATCTCTCAACCACTGTCATTTGAATATTGTTACCATATTATTACTATTCTCATATGTAGTTAATGCAAATGTTGACACTGCCAATTTTGTCATTTGATGTCGCCAACAATGTTGGCGCATGCCATAAACTATCAGGTTTATGGATGTCGTTGACACAAACATCAACTTTATTGTCTACTATCATTAATAATGTTGAATCGCATCACCACTTGTAAAACCAAGACATACTATCAATACAAACAATGATGCCTATCAGCTTTACTGCTCGTCATTTCTAATAATATTTGAGCATGGCATCGCCTATAAGACTGATGCACATCATCAACAACATCAATGTTAATCAATTTCATCAATTGCCATTGCTAACAATATTTGATGCGCGCCATAAATTAATCTAGATTCTTATAAACATCTTTACCTTATTAAAACCCTTAATTATTCTCTTATTTTCAAGTAGCCCATAAATCCTTCCAATTTCTAAAACCTATGCACAAGTAAAATAAATTCTCTTCCTCCTAATCGTCTACACGCTCACTCATCTAAAACCCAACCCAAACACATTCCAAACCCAAACATGCACATTGCCTAACCCATTCAAGTCGACTTGAACCAATTTAACCCTAAACCAATCGAAGTCTAGCCCAACCGCAATCCAAAGCAGCATAACCCAAATCAAAACCCTTCTTTGTTTTCATCAACTACCACTTTTGCATCTTCTATCATCTAATATGATTTCACAACCCAACTCAATGTTATCCACTAACAAAACAGGTAATATCATGTTGAATTGTGATAGACCGAGTTCAAGATCTAAATTTTGAGGACTTCAAATTTCATTGAATTAAACTAGACCATAGAGCTTCCAATTAACTTCTAATAAAGAGAAAAAATACTTATTCACAAATTTGTATTTTATTATTATTATTATTATTATTATTATTATTATTATTATTATATATAGCAATTATACACTACAGTGCATGATTATAGACCAAAATAGAGCAATTAAATAACTAGTTATGTCGATATCAAAATTTAATTAGAAAATACATCTACAGACACAGATAGTTCAGATGCTGATTTCTCAGCTACTTAACTGGCTCCTTCCCTATATTCAAATAAAAAATAGAGTGCAGAATATGTGCAAGTCAATACAGCTCAATAGGTCACACCCATCGATTACATTTTTCAATAATCCACTTATCATGCATTCAACTGAATTTAATAACAGTTTGTGAGAAATTTATCATATTGAGTATAATATTGATTGTAGATAATTGAAATAAAACAGACTATGTATCGAAAGTAAATAAACAAATAATTTATATATCATAGCAGAAATTAACATATTTTCTTGATGCCCTTATAACTCCTATCAGAAACATATATCAAAATTCAAGCTTTTATGACTTTTTGTGTTAGAATATCAGAAGATAGACCCTTAGGACTCCCAAATGCTTAGCACATTCAAATATTCAAAAATTCAAATCCTTATGAACGTCAAAAAGTTCACCATATATCATCTCTCCTCATAATCACACATTTCAACTATATATATATATATATATATATATATATATATATATATATATATATATATATATATATATATATATATATATATATATATATATATATATATATATATACATTTTAATAAAAGAAATATAAATAAATCATTTTTCAGAAATGCATATAATGCTTAATCCATAAGCAACATATTCAACTATTAAGCATGCATAATTTTACTAGATTATCGGGAATTGTTCAGAACATTGTTTTAAAGTTTTAATTACATTCAAGTATTATTTTTTTGGTTAATAATCATTTTGTAATTTGGTAAAAATGGTGCTTTTTTAAATTATTTGGTAATATCGTTTTAGAAAAATACCTAAATGTCCATAATAGTCATATTTATAATATATAGAAAGTTATATGATAAAAGTTTAGTAATTGCATGTAAAGTTATTCTCTTTTTTACACTATTAAATTGTAAATTTAATCAGGAAAAAAATTCTAAATTTTTTATATTTTTAAAAATTGAGATAGGCAAAATGCAACATACATCAATCCGGATAACTGCCAAATTAAACTAGCTAGACCAACATCATAAAACAAACCGAAGGCACCAAAATCCAATCTTTCTCTAGGATTCTTCCTCTCTCTAGTTTGTTGCCTAGGGAATTGGGGGAATGGGTTTCGATAAAAAATGAATTGAGTTCTTAAAAGATTCAAGTCTAACACCACGTGTATTGGCCTTACAGTCCTCTCCGCTATAGAGCGCGGCATCACAATGCTTACCCCAATGCCGCAACTTTGAATTAATTTGACAAAAATATAGAGAGTTCAATGCCGCAACGCTGCCTTCCCTGACATTGCGGTATTCATAGGAGACATATTAAATTTTTCATCAATGTACACCAACTCTTAGGATTCGCTTCAAAACTGGTCCATACACCCCATATGCACATAGAACACTCGCATGCACATTCATAAGACATAATTGCAGAAATTTCAATGGGTTGCCCTTACAAAACCAGTCAAAATAGGTGCAACTGTGCACAAATTCAATAGGTGTTACATGAGTACCTAAAGATCAAACAATTTTAGCTTAAGCAATATGTTTTTTAAATTTTAGGTTTGTCATCATAAATTTGAGCCTAATCTATTGTCTTAATTATATATTTGGGAGGTCCATACATTGAATTTATTGAAAAAGTAACCTTGTACTCTCTTTATCTATAATGGATCTACAAATGGATGGTTTTTTAATTAAAATACTAATCATGATTATTATGAAACTTAATCTTAGCATGCTCCTATGATGGTTTTCTTACCTACACTTTTATTCACTATCATGATTATCACCATCAAATAGCTAATCCTAGTGCTCCTTTTTCATGTCATTACTCTTATCCAAAACATGAGAATAATTTTCATCTATTCCTTATCATATGATCATTAATAACATCAACTTTATGTTGGTGAAGAAACTAGAAACGCATGCCCATATATGTTTCCCTTTTCTTTAATAGAAAATGCCCTCAAAAGCAAAATTGATATTAAGTATCCATCTTTAGGATCACCACCTCCTACTTTGTCATCTTCTCCAACTAAGCCACTTCACTTGAGGCATTTGAAGATGTTACCTATGATGAGTCGCATTCAAACGGGAAAAATGATGGTATCTATTTCTTTGACTTTGATATTATTGATAATTTTAAATTTAGGTTTCGTTTGGAACGGTTTTGTTTATGTTTCTTAAAACAGCTTTTTAGTACAATTATTTTTTTTAATATAATTTTTGAACTAAAATGCTGCTTTAAGAAACAGAAAGAAAACCGTCCTAAATGAAGCCTCAAACTTTTGCTTCTACCTTCCAAAGAATACCCCTAGCAAGATCAAAAAGACACATATAATCAACATTGAAGATCATTAATTAAGAACAAATGCAAGAACTGATTCGATATGTTGAAGTCAATATCCAGCAAGAACAAGTGATCATTTCATCTACTCTATCCTTTCGCTTGCAAGCCTACACCTCGACATATTCAAATAAAAATTTTAGAGCATTTTCCTCTATAGGGAAAAGTTTTTGCTAGAGGTTAAAGTTCGATCTGTGAGAAATATATGACGAAAAATATAAATTATTGACGGATTTTTTCGTCGGATATCAATAGTTTGCATGTAGTGTCCCTAGAATCTTCACTAATCATCGTAAAATATATATTTAAAAATATTATCTTATTATATTTTAATGCTTAGCATAAAACCACCTTATAATAGGACATGATCACTACATCATCATTCAATATGTTTCCATGAAGACTTCAAAAGAAAATGCGCTGAGCAATTCAAGAAGATGAGCTTCTTCAGTTCAGATGGGCAAAGACAAAACAGCATGAAGATAACACAAGAGGGCGCATTTACTTTATGGTATGTGTGGAGGAGCCTAGCTTTCTTCATGAAAACTCTTCAGTAGAATTGCCTATATCTTTTAACTTTCCTTCTCATTGACACATCTGGCTTGTGAGGGACCTCTCCACTTTTACTCCTCCACTAGCTTAGCAACTAGTAGAAAGCATGCATGTTGGTGGACATCAAAGACCTAAGAGGAAAATGATTCATCATATATCCCATTATCCCATCCCTGAAAATTATATCCCATTATCCCAACCAAATTATAATAATAACAATGATGTTTCTCTTTGCAAAAAAATGGCAGACTATTTGATTTTTAAGATATTTGCTTCATATTCAATCCCATGGAACTCTTTTGAAGAATTCTCTAATTTTTATCATTAGTTTAAGATTTTGTTTGTGACAGATTTTTTCCACTGTTTTTATACCGTTCTTAAAGAATTTTGGTACTGATACATCGTCAAAAAATTAGCTTGATAGGGCACGAATCTCGAGGCAAAAGCTAGTTGGAAATTTCAAAAATTAATTTTGGGAGCACCCAAACTCCGATCTCAGCGAGCTTACAGTCAAACTGAGCGTCTCAGAAATACGAACCCAACGACACCAATATCAACCCAATCCGAGCCCAAATAAGTCCGAATTAAAGACCCAAAGCGCTGTTAGAAGGTTCAAACCAAAATTTGAGTTACCAAACAATCTCCGATTTAAACGAGTTTATACTCGAATCGAGCGGCTCGACGAGACAAATCCAACGAGCCCAAGATCGCCAAATTCCGACATCATTAAGGTCTCTAAATGTCCAACGAATGGTGCACGATCGAAGGGTTCACTATCGGCCGTCCATTCAAACCACTACCTATTCGCCCTTGATCTCACACCTATTTACGGGCCATGCCACTCCAGAAAATCTATAAATAGAGCCCTCGTTCTTCACAAGAGAGAGAAGAAGAGAAGAGAAGGAAGAAAAGAAGGAAGAAGCTCCTCCTCGACAGCCGCTGGACCACCGCCGGACCACGCAGGACCACCGCCGGACCACCGCAGGACCACCGTTGACCACTGCTGGACCACCGCAGGAACCTCGCCGGACCACCACCGGAGTTTTCATTGCACCACCGTCTTAAGGCCCGACGTTCAGGCCCGATGCTAAGACAGGACGTTCTACTGAGGGCCCTTTCTTCTGCTCAAGGCCAGACTGTCAACACCCTAACTTCCAAGTGACACTGGATCTAACACCTGACTCCTATCGAATAGTTACTAATTGTAAATCTGATCGCCCTTAGAGGAAATTCAGTACTTTGTAACCGATTCAAAGTCTAGTGGAATTATTTTCAACTGCGCTAGGCCTCGTGATTTTTCCTCTTTTCAAGGGTTTTCTACGTAAAAAATATTGATTTCTCTGTGTGTGAGCTAGTTATTCGTACAACGTTAAGACGTAGAATTAAATCTCTATCGTCGCGTATTTTCTAGCCCGCAACAGGTACGAAAAAATTGTTGTAGAAATCAATAAGAAAACTATCCCAAACGAAGCCTGAATTTATAACTGATGCTTGGCTTATCTTAGCTTAAATAATTTTTTTAATAAAATGATGGCTTCTTTTTATTATTTAAAAGATTAATTATAACAATTCATTATATAAAAATAGAGTTAAATATTAAGTTTCTGCCAAATTAAATGATTTAATCAAACTATTCAAAACTTTGGCCACACATGGAAGTCACTTTTGAAAGAAGTGATTATGATATATTAAAAAAGTGTGGCCAAAAGTTACTTTTTAGCTCTATATTTTAAGAAATATGGATAATATAATATTTAATTAGATTAACTAATTCAAAAAAAAAAAAAGTAATTACAACCATTGTTTTGAGCTTTGTCTGAAATCAATTCAAAACCACTGAAACATGTATGTTTAGTTGATGATCCATGCAAAATTAGCCAAACATTATTCAGTTTTGGCCAGCTTTAAATTAATTAGTTTAGTGGCTTAATTAATTGGTTTAAAACAGCTGTAATTAATTAGGCTAAAACTGCTGAAACCCATCTGAAATATTATTGAAACCACCAAAAATCGATCAAAATCATTAAAATTCAAATGACTGTTCATAAAAAAAATGCATTTTGTTCTTAAATTTATCAAAAAAATTGCCTGAAACCTAATCTTAAAATGCATAATGTTAGGATTAATTACTCTGTGCTGATCCCGGACGCCATCCAGAGACGAAGGAGAGCGAGCAATTTTTTGTTGGTATTATGTATCGTTGTATATCGGGTGACGTGACTTGCTATCATTTGTCTTCGGACGGTCTAGTGTCCACGCATAATAATTTCTCTAATATTGTTAGGCAATCAGGAAAGAAAAAAAAAGAATTAGATAATATTTGTGAAATAAACTCTAAATAAAAATGGCTAATGATGATGATAAAAAAGAAGGGTAGTTTAAAATTTTAAATAACTGATTCATAAGTTAATGATTCCGTGATAGGATCAATCACCAACTCTCAGTGTGCACTAATTAATGATGATCACGCAATTCTACCTCTAACAGCTCAGAATATTACAGAATCTCAAATCACCACCTTTCTCCATGCAGAAGACGACACGCATGATCATCCCATCTGCATTACTGAAACTAATAATAGCTTCAGATTTGCTGAAAGAATAACAGGTGGCCTTCCTCTTCTAGATCGCATGAAAGGAAAGGAAATTAATCATTAAGTATTTATATATGATCAGAAGATTAGTGCACACATAATATGTCCTAACATGGATGTGAAGTCACTACGATTTGTTCATGAGCTTCTCCAACAACATTCCCAATAAGAAAAACTTAATAAAAAATGATCTGTCTTCACTTTGTCTCTAAAAGATGCTGACGGTTTCCTTGCATGAGCAATCCAATCTGTTTTTACAAGTTTTTATTTGTATTACTTTTTATCTGCAATTGTTACTTGCTGGCTTTTTATTAAGACCGACATGTCTGGATTTTGCTGTTAATATTTAACTGCTTGGTATGTACATATGGGAAGGGGAGATTAATTCAGAGGTGTTTGCGAGGTATTTCTCTCCAGGGTGTTCTCTTGTTGGGAATAAAACCATGCAACAAAAAAAAAAAAAAAACATCAGGATTTAATGTGAAAATACCTGAAACATGGAAAAAATCACGGAGCAGACAACACCGAAAAAATTTACTATAAAAATTGAGAGAAATTGTACAAATTTCTCTTCTCATATTTTCTCTGTCTCTCTTCACTTCACACATAATTATCTACTCCAAACAGATAAATAGACGCAATTAAAAAAATCCAAAGAATAGAATATATAGAAACCTTAAAGTGAAATAAGAAGAAGAGGGAAGAAAACAGCTTAGCCCAACTTTGAGGGCTGTCGTGCTAGAACACGGAACACTGCGCGCAGAAACTTCACTATTTGTCTCTTGCCTGAGCCTAAAATGCTCCAGTATATGGCACAACAACACTGTATGACTGTATGGACAAAAAAAAAAAAAATTCTGTTACTTTGCCCCCAAACCCCCCGATCGAGCAGGAGGCACATTGCCCCTTGCAATCCCCCAACGAGCTTCTTGTCAAGCTCAACCGGCAAAACTGAGGTCTCAGTTAGCAATACAACTCAATTAATCGGCATAATTAGATTCCACAAAAAACTATCAATTCTCTCGGCTTACAGGAGCATCTAGCTTCTCCTAGAGAATTTGGAGAAGCATTGTAGAGTTAATCAAAAACAATCATAACCAGATAGTTTTTTTCAGAACACAATATCTACTAAGAAAGGTCATATCATACGTCGAAATCAGACATTATTTATATTTTAATTAAATAGAGCTTTTAGGCGTTTTTGACCGTTAGGGGCCCTAACGGTCACAAACGCCTAATCCTACTGCATAACATCAACACATCTCTAAGAAAAAACTGAAGTTACGAATTATGATGTAGGTGGTATAATCATTGTTTATCAATGCTAATCAATATATTAAGAAGGAAATGCAAAATTATAAAGAATAAATTGATGAGAAATTATTATATTAAATTGCGAGAGAAAATAATATTTGTTATCTATTAAGGATTGGATATATATATATATATATATATATATATATATATGGTGATAGATATGTTAATGGGAAGGGTAAATGGATTGGTATATCATTAAAGTAAATATATATTTTTTAAAGTAGGAGAAGAATAGGAGAAGCTGAAGGCAACTTTGAATTTTTTTTTTTTTTTTTTTTTTAACTTCATACACTTTTCCACACACAAAATAGACAGAGAAATGCACTTCTATTATACCAAAGGACGCAACTCTTCCAGTGGAATAAAAAGAAACAGGAAGAAAATTGCTCAGTTTGATTCGCAGTGTTCCAACGTTGAGGTCTGAATCTCCACTCTATCTTTGAATCTACCCTCCAACACTGTGGCATTGCAATCTTGATACAGGACTAAATGATCAAGTCCTGCAAAGAGAGATTTCTTGCTATAATTAATTAAAACGTAGCAACATAAACTTTGCAAAACAGTAAGAACGGTAGGAAGAAACATGTGAAGTTACTTGAACACTTGAATGTAATGGCTTGACATTGCAAATGATAAGATAATTGAGATATAACTCATGTAAATCGGCACAAGCACAACATTCAACAAAGGAAATTCAAGTGAGGTCCTTTCTCTCAAATTTAAGTAGAAGTAAGAGTGGATAAAATAACAAACTTGCAACGATGCTACCAAGAAGGAAGACTAACCAAGTATCTGGTTAAGAGGAGAATAATTAAGGAGAATGGTTTAGATACTTAGCTCAATAATAACGTAGTTGGGCTCCTTGATGACTATCTTCATATACTTACTTCTCTTGCAAAATGCTCTCAGATTTCTATGGGATTAATCCTCCTTGAAGACTGAATTTACATGTGAATGCTCATTATTTTGTCCTTTGAGTGTGGCTGATTTGGGAGAGAAAAGTAGTCAGTTGGAGAAGAAATGAAGTGGAATAGGGAAGGGTAAGGGGTCAGCTAGCTTGGGAAAGAGGAAGGTAGTCAAGGTGATATTAAGTGGAGCTTAGGGAATTTCTTGGGAATTAATGACAACACATGGGAAGAGGAGTGGGTAGGCTAGGGATTAGGGAAAAGTAATTAAGAGAAGTTTGACCAATTAATTATGTGGAGCTTAGGGAATTGCTTGGGAATTAATGACAGCATATGGGAAGAGTGGTAAGCTAGAAATTAGCAAAAAGTAATTAAGGGAAGTTTGACCAATTAATTACAAGCTTTGAATTGTAATTAATTGTGCATGGGTAAGTGAGGGGAATTAATGTTTGGCTATGGAAGAGGAAAAGTTGAAACTTAATGAGGGTTGCTTGGGAAGATGGAAAGGTGGTTTGGAAATCCCACAAATTAAGTGAAAATTTGAATTGATTTCCACATTAATTATGCTTGAGAATACCAAGGGTTCAAGTGCATTAAAATGTTGGAACATTAAGGATCACAAGAGAAGATGAAATGATATTTATTGTTGGTGGTGAGGCAGATCGAATTTTGTGGACTGTAGGGGCTACTAGTGGAGGCGAGAGACGCTCTGCTGGTGCAGGAGATCTATGAGGGTTGGGCATTTGGTTAGATAAAAACCAAGAACCCAAAGGCTGTTGGGTGATGCTTTGCCTTCTCTAAGGACTTCTCACACTCACGCTCAATTCTCCAAGAGAACAAGATCACACAAAATCAGAATTTTATAACATAAAACATCAAAACATTACATGGGGGGGGGGGGGGGGGGGGGGGGGGGGGGGGAGCATATATATGGGCCCAAACAAAGGGAATAACCAAAAGACAACAATGAGCGCCCATGTCACATCACATAAGTAAAGTGTAAAACAGGAAATAAATAAAAGACAACAATACCCCTCAATAACAACCACAACATAAACAACTAAGAGGGGCAAAACAGAGAATAAACTAATAACATAAATAAGTCTGATACAAACAATAAAAACTAGAAATATAAAGACTCAATCACGGTCGTAGATCGCCGACCTCTCCTACGGTAGACTCTCCATGGTCCAATGTCCTCATCAAGTCTACAACATTGTAGCGCTCTACTCTCTATCTCCAACTAGAGAAAATAGCACCATAGCGCTCGAGTATACGTCGCCGCAACACTATATGATTGTACACGGGTAACTAATTTTTTTCGAGGCTGAGTCAACAATACAATCCGATTGACCGACATAATCGAATTCCACACAAAACTAACAACTTTCAATATGACACATATGAACATCAGTAGACATCAAACTACAAAAACTACCAAAATTGCATCATACTCAAACATAATTAAATCATAATTAATCTTAATTGACTATTATTATTATTATTATTTAAAATTAAACCTATAATTAGGATTTTAATTATAAATCCAACCCAAAAATCTATTTAATTAGAAATAAATGAACATGAAATGCCTAATTGTAATGATGAAAAGAGAAACAAGGACTTGAGCAGCTAAAATACCACAAAAAAGGATATTTATAAAAATCCTTAATTAAGGGGCTAAGTCAAATAAATAAAATTTATAAAAGTAAACTCTAGTGGAATATCAAAATGATAAAAAGTAAAAATTCGACTTTTATTTGTTTGTCTTAACATGTCTTCATGACCTCTCTATAATTGCAATCAGGTACTAAAGTAAAAGAGGATTGATTTATATGAGAATAATTTATATATATCTTTTATTTCTATTCTAATGACCAAAATAAAGTAAAAATATTCTGATCTATACATTTTATTTAGGGTTTAAGGTTTGATTAAAAACCCAAAGGTTTTATGTTTGGGATATTTTTCTTACTGCTTTCTACCACAGTTTTCTGGCATAAAAATTTCTTAAGAACAATGAATAAATAGTGGCGAAAAACTATCTCAAACAAAGCCTTCATTTGAAACTGCTTTCTAGAATGCTGAAAGCCGTTCTAAACGAAGCCTAAATCTCTTTTGCATCATATTTGAATTTGACATTATCAAAATGTAAAAGTAAAAACTTTGCAATTAGAAAGTATAATCTTTCTATAAAATAGTTAGCACAAATATTGCTTAAGGAATCCTTCATAAATTGTTGAGCCACCATTTCTAGCTATATATTATAAGCTTTCTAAGTGACTTCTGCACTAATCCAATTCACTTTAGTGAATAGTTTTGTCGCCCAAACAATATATAACATCATGAGTGCATATTCCTGACCCACATTGATTAATCAGGCATGGCATGCATTATTAAAAGGGCTAATTAGCTTTTTAAAAGAAAAAAAAAAAAAAAAAGATTGAGGATATCTTACTAAAAATTGATTAGAATGAGCTTACTAAAATTAATTATAAAGAATCAGTGTTCATAAATAAACAAAATAAAAAATACTATCAAATGAGACTTAAACTTCGTTTGGGATAGCTTTCTTACTACTTTCAAAAGTAGTTTTTGATGAACTTGTAAGCTGTTTTAGAAAGCAATATAAAAGCTGTCCCAAACAAAACCTTAAGATTTATTTTCCTGACAACAACTTCGCAATCAACTTAATAAAATACTTAATTCCCCCCCACAATAACTTTACAAGCAACTTTACAAAACATTGCATTCATTCCAAACAGCCCTTTAATATGTATAGTCACACCCTAAATAATCATAATTCTCCGAAAAAATAATTGCTATTCAAAAACTTTTGACAAAATATAAATAATGCTTTTAATCACAATTTCTAAAATGAATAACTAAAACCTTATTACATATGCTCAATAATATTAATAAAATATATATAATGAGAGCCGAGCATTTAACTATGACTATGAAATTAAGGCTTTGTTTGGGACGGTTTTCTTACTGTTTCTTAAAGCAGCTTTTTAATATAAAAAATTTAATTTTTATACTAAAAAGCTCCTAGAAACGACAAAAAGCTAACCCAAATGAAACCTAAGAGATTAAAATATAGTGAGCAAATCATTATATTTTCTTGTTCATATTGTGTACAAATATAAAGAAAAACCAGTGGTTTTCTTTAATGGAGAGAAGGCAATCCACAGCACCTTCCACTAAAGAGTTATCCTGATAGTATTAATAGAGTTCATGGTGGCAGTTCAGTGAGGGCAGAAGTCGATTGATCCATGTGAATAAGAGCATCTTGTTGCTTTCAACAAGCTACTAAAGCGACCGTCCGTTAAAAGTGGGAGGACCTTTTGAATCATTATTATAAGCTTAACCAAGTTATCCATGCCACTTTGAACATTCTCTCAAACTCATCATCATCATCATCATCATCATCATAGTGGTTACTTTGTGCTAGCTGCCCTATTCATGAGGTTCTTAATTATTAGTGCAAAGAAGCTGACTTAATGAATTTGGAGGAAGTTCCAAAATTAGAATTTTGTTTGACTTGAATCCATTATATATTGAAGTCAATGAGTTCACTAGCTAATGATCAGCTAAATTTGATATGAGTATGTTAGGAGCTGTTCTATTGTAGCTTTATGTGTTATGGAATCAACTTTTGTAGCCACCACTCAAATTATATTCAAAATAAATATTTTACTCTTTTTATAGCTTTCTGACTGCTTTGCTTTTCAGACAATAATCACAATTTCGTTTGAATACTGTTGTTTTGTTGCTTTCTCACTAATTTTCAAAAATTTCAGTGGTGTAAAACTATTTTCTTCAATCATAGTAGTAAAGTTTTTTTTCTCTACAATAACTAAATATTGCAGCCGTATCAAATAGCTTTCTACTGTTCAATTTAATTGTTGCGTTATAAGCACTATTAGCATAAATTGCACTTATGATCAATGTTCATATAATATTGCTTAAACTTTTTTTTATTATGCATTTTAAATTTTTTTTCTATATATATATAACATAAATGAGAGAATCAATGCTTCTTTTCTAAAATAGTATTTTGATTTAGAACATACTAAAGCTTTTGAATGTGTCGAGCACTACCACCACACTCAAAGGTTGACTATCACATGGTGGGCACAAATGATATATAGGATTCTTATGCTTTGTATTGGACGACTTTTTAATTGTTTTGTAAAGCTGTTTTTACGTGCAAAAATTTCTTGAAAGTAGAAAAAAAATAGTGCTCTAAAGCTGTCCCAAATGAAGCCTTAATTGGCGATTTAAACCGAAGAAAAAAAAGTGTGAGAAGCATCTCTTACTCATAAATTAAAAATTATTTATTTAATTTTTAAGATTATTTTATATAAATAAAAAAATAAGTTAAGAGGCCGTTTAGATACTTTTGAATTACATGAAAGAGAAAAAATTGAATAGTCCCACATTAAAAAAAAAAAATTTGTTACCCGCAATTGTTAACGTTGATCTTACCCGACAGCAACAAATTTTGAATTGACGATAATAAAATATTATCAAATTGCGCACAAGGTCCAATATTGAATATTTAGGGGCTCTTTGGTAGCTAATTTTCAGTAGGATAAAGCTATATTTAATCTAAATTTTTGCTAAGATTTTAATTAATTGTGAAGTTAGTGTGGAAAAAATAACTTAGACTTTGTTTGGACTGTTTTTTATTGCTTCTTGAAATAACTTTTAAGTACAAAAATTAAAATTTATGTACTAAAAAGCTATTTTAAGAAGCAATAAGAAAGTCATACCAAACAAAGCCTTAGTTATATTGTTTGTTGTGGTTGTTGTTTGAAAACGTAAGCAGATATAAAGCTGTCCATAAATCTTAGTAAATCCCCCTAATCTTTCAGTATGTAAAGAAAAGACTAAAGAATTGGTAAACAAAATATTTCCTTAATATACTAAAGTAATATATGAATACATATATAAAAAATAGAAAGTTAATTACATATATACATAAAAATTTTATGATATATGTGTAAATCTCCCTAACATATTTAAATGATCAGAATCTAATGTAGTAGATGTGATAAACATAAAAGTAGATTTTGTAATATTATAATTCTTTATGATATACCACATGAAAGAAAGGAAGTCAGGATAATCATCATATAATATTGAAAGGCATAACACACTCGTTTAAGAAGATTTGCAAGCTGATTATGGTATCCTTGTTTTCTATTTTTTCCAGTGGCTCCATACAAGAATTTGCTCTTACTTTTCACTAAGTATGCAATAATTAACAAGAAGAATAGTATGCTCTAATGTTTTCTCATCCTTAATTAGTTAACATCCTTTAATTAGAACTTAATCACATTCTAATTAATTAGGTAAGTGGATGCAAATAGCTGCCTAAAAAGATGTTATAAACAAGTTTATCTTTAGTAAAGGAGAAGGGGTTAATGGAATCCCACTAAGATGATGGTGATAATAATTATAATTGCAAAGAATAATTAACAATTGAATTAAAAATACTAAAGTATGTTCTTAGCACATGAGAAAGTGATTAAGTGGATGACACAATAAAGTGCCTAAGCTTGTACTTGTAGGCATGCATTACTTGTAGTGATGAGGATCTTTGGGCTATAGTACTTAAATAGTTTAAGACATACACTAATTTCACTTGCTTTTTTCTTAAAATGTTAGTAAAGAAATTGTTTAGCATTAATGAGAAATTTCTTAAGTGGAGATAAGATACCATTTAATCATGTACCTTGATTTTTAAGTCACATCATTAACTAGGAACCAACTACCTATTTCTTTAAGGAAAATTGTAGAAGCATTAAGAAAAGCTTCCTTACTTCCAAATTAAGACACATATCTCTTTAAAAAATTTAGTTAATGAGAGTTAAATGCAAAAATCATTAAGAATTTTAAGGAATAAACATTTTTTAAATGAATTAATCATGAAGAAAATTAATGGTTAAGCACAAATTTTGCTTAAAAATGTTTATAGAACTTAAGATTGATTAAAAATGTTTAACTTATAATTAATTTCTCCAAATATCTTTGATTAAATTGCAAAAAGTAGCAATTAGAAATCTCTAGTTTTGATAAGTTCAATTTTAATTTAGATTTATTATCTTCAATTCTTCAATTAATTGATTCAAAGAAATTTCTAGTCCTAAGTGATGGCTTGAGAATAGAACAAATCATTCATCTTTAACAAAAGGTGATGGTAAGAAAAGCTTCAGAATATCATGTACCTGAATCGAGAAAGGAGTGTGATGTGCCCACATGAGAAGATGAAAATATCACTTTATGTTTTAGTTGCTTAAAAAGAGTTTATTTTTTGTAATGAGCCTTAATTTTTAGTGGTAAGTAAGAAAATATAATTTTATAGTGGGATCATAAAATATCTCCATATGATCAAATATTAGTTTTAGCAAAAGATAGGGATCTCAAAAAAATTGAAAATGATCATATCAACAATCCAATAAGCTGAATTTTTTGTAAGAGATATAATATATTATTGTAAGTTTATAAAATAATAAAATGTCATAAATGAATCACCATAATGCATGCCTCGAACATGCCAAACTCAAGTAGTTCAAGATGAACTGACATAACTTAGAATGGATTGGCCGACCAAGACGGGAGGATCTACCGTTCACATATAAATGTGATGACATGCAGTCGGCTTGATCGGAGGACAAATAGATTCTTAGATTGGCATCAAATTTTAGTTGTTTGTTGGCGTTGAAGGAAGTTAAAAATTGAGACCTAATGATCAAAAAGATGAGTATCAAATATCAGTGGTTGATGGGCATCAAACGTCATTTATTAGAAAATGCCATATAAGAATATTAGAAGTTATGAAAGGATGGCCGGTGGTCAACTAACTCATTTTCTTGAAAAGAGGGGAGATTAAACAACTAAAAAGAAGCCATCAGGTTTTAATGGATTAGATTTTAAAATGATAATGGCTATTAATGAGTGATTCTTAAATAGGTATAAACAAGCTATCTACCTATCAATGTAGCCCTAAGAGAGCACTTAGTATCAGATAGAGCCCTCGTAAAAAGTTTTCTAAGTGGGATATATTATCGATGAATGATCTCTAGAAAGATAAGTATATGGATAGAGTCCTCACCTACTTATAGTCTCCAATAGGGGAGGGCTTAATGATGAATAAGCCTTAATTCATCATCTAAGTTACATACGTTTTTAACTAATTTAAGTCCTTAATAGGGGTTCACTAATGAATGAGCTCCTAAAATAGCATATAATATAACGATCCAAATTCTATCTAATAAAAAAAATTTAAAGATATAAGAAATATTGATGGCCAGTAGTTTTCTATTCATCACCATCAAAATTATAGCTATACTCCTTATCATCCTACAGTGCCACTATATATAAGTACTACTTTGATAATTCGCCCTTTTACATAACAAGAAAGGTTAAGGTCTCATATTTCTTTTCCTTGCAACTTTCATGTAAAAATAGCTCACTCCATATTCTCTACTTAATTGCATGAAATCATTATGTCAATCAAAAATGATTCTCATCCCATCAACTTGATTTTTATTATGTGATATTCACATAAGACAAATCGGACCTTATATCATTTTATATGCACTATGCATCATATTCACATGCACTATAATATTTTAAAATTTAAATATATATATATATGTGCTTGTGGCCTTGTGGGAATGTGGGTATCTAAACCTTTTTTATTTTTCATGATTAGACCACTGAATGGAAACAAATATTAATCATTGAAAATCCCCTCAATGTTGCATCATTCTCCATTAATCAAAATTAACAACGCATGCTAACCAAAATCATTAAGAAACTAATTAATGTTTATGTGCGTGTGTCCTCCCTAATCTCTAAAAATAATAGATTGGGTAATTCCTGTTTTTATATGCTAGAAGACAAATCTAGGAGGTATGGGGAAAAGATATTAGTGGAGGAAAGATACTACACCTCATTAAAGCTATTTTCCAATGATTTATAATTATCCTTAATGCATGTTAATTATGTTTAATTAATATTTTTTAATAATAAATGTTAAATCATGAAATATATGATTTGAATTTATGACCTAAAAAATAATATTATTAATTTATTAGATCAAGAATCTTCTCACCACACTAATAATTATCACTCTGTCTTTGTCTATATAGTGCCCAACACATGTTTATCTATTAGCATAACTAAAATGAGCAAAAATAATATAATTAGAAAGAAAAAAATAGATTAGAATGTTCTAATTAAATGTTAAAAATGATATAATTATTTTAAGATGAGTGCAACATACACTACAGGAAATTCAAGTATTACCGACGGCCAGTATCGACGGTCATATAGTCGCCGCCTGCCGGTAATACCAGCGGTTATTTATTTAATCGCCGTCGGAATTAGCGGTGGTCTAATAACTGGCGGTTAGGCTGCCGGTTTTATTTATTATCGGCGCTTTACCTGCGGCTATTACCGCCGGTTTTAAGTGACTTTTTCCGGCGGTCTGAACCGCCGGAAAATGCCCTAAATTTAGCCATCATGAGCCTTCCGCTTCATTTTCTCACATTCTCCTCTCTCTCGCTATACACGCTTGGAAATAGGCCGCCGGAAATAGTTTCCTACGCAGTTTATTCCAGCGGTTTTTGAACCGACGAAAAACCGCCAAAAATCTTAGATAAACCGCAGGAAAAAATCACCGGTAATACATGAATTTCTTGTAGTAATATTTTTTTATTAATTATAGGTATATTGTATTTATATTGAAATAAATTTAATGATTTTAATATTTATTTTGATTAAATTCTGATCATAACATTCTGACCTAATTTTTTTAATTAAGATTGCCTATATGTGTATAAAAGTTATTATTTTGGTTGACATTCCTCTTAAATAATAAATCTTATAGATATTTTGTGTTCTAAATTTTGTGGTCATGATATCGTATATAATGTTTTTTTTTTCAATTAAGAATGACCGTATAATATATGAGGAATTTTATTATTTAGGTTAAAGTTCCTATTATGTCCTACCATCAATAATGATTTAAATTTTATAGTTGAAAAATAAAATAAAATAAAATAAAATAAAATAAAATATGGATTATCAATAAAATAAAATTGATATGATAGTTATAATTTTTAATTTAAAAATCAATTAATATAATTTCACCAGAAAATTTTAATTATAAAAATATACTTACATTTAACATAGTTTTAAATTAAAAAATATAATAATGATATGACAACATTATTAATTTATTATATCACTAAAATTGATATATCATAAAAAATTAATCATGATCAAGTACGAATCTCGAGGCTAAATTAAGTTGAAAACTTTCAAAAGTAAATTCATGATCATCCGCATTCTAAATTATGAATGTCTCAAAAAGATGAACACAACAACACCGATTTTATTTGTATGTATATAAAGGAATTTAATTGAAATTAATTTTTATGCATTTGTGTGGCCGATTAGAAATTGAGTGAAAAAATATTATTTTTATTCCTTGTTTTGTTGATTAGAAATTGAATTTTTGTTTCCTGTGAAAAGAGAATATGCAAGTCTTTCTCACACATGTTTATATTTATTTTCAATCAAAATGGGTGAATTAATGCATGTCGTTTTGAATACTAGCTTCACACTCTTCATTTCACAACCAAGATAAAATGTAAAAAAAAAATTCCATTTGTTGGGGGTAGACGTTCGTCGGAACTACAAACAGGCAAATGACATTCGGTTGGAGATGCCTTTAGCATCATAGCTAGGTTAGTCAAATCAAAGTCATGGAATTCCTCAATATTTTATGTCCAAATCAAGCAAGAATAGTAAGGGTCAAGCTTGATTGTGTTGATATAATTGTTTGATGTCATGTTTATATGAAGTAAACCACATAGATTCACAAAGTAGTAATCCATTCTAATTCATAAGTGAGTCCAATCAAGTATATATTTAAAAAGATGCTGGAAAAATAAGTGTGAAAAATACGCATGTGATGGCTAGTTATGTTAGCAAATCACCCAAATGCCCCATAGACAAGCATAAAGATGGAATGATGTTCCATCACATCAAACAACATAACCTTGTAGAGGTGAAGATAATGTCTCCACTCTCTATGATACATCTCATCAACTTTTCATGGAGAAAGTGATAAGAACATATGTGCAAGCATATAATGCAATTGCATTCTCCTCATCATGTTTTATCCCTTCGCTATTGTTCTTCAAAGGACTACATCTTCGATCATCATCTCCGACTTTATTTTTGTCTCCATCTTTAACAACAACAGTGTTAGTAAATGATAAAGATGGAATATGGGCTATCTATGATAAGAAAATATATCATGAAAAAGAAGGTAGATATAATCATTCAAAATTGAATAATAATATAAAGAGTTATAAATAATATTTTGATGAAAAATTCACTAAAGTCTCCATGAATGAGAGAACAGTCAAATTTTACTTTTTACATTGCAAACAAATAGTAATCAATTTAACATGATTTTCTAATTTTACTCACTCCTTATTTATAAGAGTTCATATATAAATTTGATCTATTTAAAATAGTTTTTTTTTTTTTTTTGCTTCTCAATAGCCTATTTAATTCAAATGATTTAAAATTTAACCTTTAAGTCTTTCATAATATTTACTTCAAATTTTTTATATGTTTAAAATTAGATAGCATCTAATAAAATGATATATATTTTATGTATTTTATATTAATTAGCAATTTGGTTGTCTTGTTAATATATTTTTATTAATAAATAATGGCATTGATCGGTTGTAATTAACTGAGCTTTGTATCAGATTCCTGATAGCTTAGACCATCATGTTTTGAATGGCAACCTGAGGAGCAGACATGATATGAGTGCGGGCCATTTTGATAGTGTTATTTGAGTAATCTCAGAGATATCTGAATCCCTGTGGGGTTCAGCTAATCATTTCAAAAATCAAAACTGAGATCTTCTGAGCTGCTGCAGCCACCGCATGAGTTCCATCAATGGACATCTACCTTAATTTTAAGAGCTTAGCTTATAGCTTACTGTAAGATAGAGAGAGAGAGAGAGAGAGAGAGAGAGAGAGAGAGAGAGAGAGAGAGAGAGAGAGAGAGAGAGAAGGTATGAATGGATCTATGAGAGGATTGGCATACAATGAATCTGGTAAAATCACTTTCAATAAAAACTTAAAAATGGCATGTCAAGCATAGCTATAAAGAAATAAATTATAGCGAAAGAGTTGGTAGTTTTATGAATGAAACTTGCCTGTTTATTTCTATCAAAATTAGAGTCCATATTACTAGCTCTACCTCTCTCTATTGGTACATGCTCGATGTGTCCATCAAAATTACTTCTCCATTGTCTTGATAACACTAATGGATCAACTATAAATCTAGCATATATTTTCACTGTGGAGTCATTGTAAAACCTCCTTGCAAGCTACCAAGCCTAAAGTTAAAATTCCTAGAGAGTCTTCATGTTAAACAAGCTCATATTAATATTGATTCCCTTGAAATCATTATGCAACTAATTTATCATTTAATCCTTAGTGAATTGTGCAATGCTCATAATATCTTAACTTTATAAAGGCAAGAACATATTTACAAGTCTTTTGAGTCATTCTCAATTTATTTGGTGTGATTAAAGAAATCATAAATGTTGCATGGCGGAATATTCGTGGAGGTAGAGAGATCAAGAGTTTAATGTCTTATCTTTGAACAAAGAAGTAGTAAAAATACATATAAGAGGGTGTAACAATCATAAGAGACATCAGATTTTTTACTTGAAAACCCCAAGAAAGGACAAAAAACTATGGGGGTTTGCCAAGTTGAAATGACTCCACTAGTGATTGTCATTGATTTACAAATGATGATCTTCCTTGGGGGAATGTGTTAACACAACATGTAAATATACATTATTTATATCATATTACATTGATGGACTTAAAAAATTCAATTGTCTGAGAGTTGTTCTCAAGTGAATGTTGGTCTATTTGTTTGATCAGTAGGACTATAGTCGGGAAAATGGAGGTCAAAGGGACCGTTGTCTCGTACGACCGTGGTTAGAGAGACTGTAGTTAGTGGACGACTATAGTCGGAGAGACCGTAATCAAATGATGAAGGTCAGATGGACCATAATCTCATGGCTGAGGTCGAATGAACTATTGTCATGTGACAGAGGTCGGACAGACCATAGTCGATGGGCGAGTAAGGTCGGAGGGACTGTAGTTAGTGAGCGATGAAGGCCATAAGGATTGTTGTCATGCAGCAATGATCAAAGATGTTGTAGTTGGTGGGCGACTGTGGTTGGAGGGACAGTAGTTAGGTAATTGAGGTTGAAGGGACTGTTGTCGGGGGATAGAGGTCGGAGGGGCATTAATCGGCGGGCAATGAAGATTTCAGGGGCTTTTATCATGCATCAGTGGTTGGATGGATCATAATTGGTGGGCAACTGTAGTCAAAGAGAACATATTTAATCAACGAAGGTCAAAGGGATTGTTGTCTGGCGATTGAGGTCAAAGGGATCATTGTTAGGTGACAAAAGTTGGAGGAACCATAGTTGGCAGGTGAAGGAGATTGGAGGGACTGTAGTCAGCTAGCGAGAAAGGTCGAAAGGATCGTTATCTTTTGATAGTAGTTATAAGGAACATAGTAAGCTGGTGACTGTGGTCGGAGGGACCATATACAAGTGACTAAGGTAGAAAGGACCATCGTCGGGTCACAAATGTTAGAGGGACCATAGTCGGTGGGCAACGGAGATTGGAGAGATGGTGGTCGGTGGGCGATGGAGGTAAAAAGGACCATTGTAGGGTGACATAAAGTTGGAGGGTCTATTACCGGCCAACAAAGGTCATAGGGACTGTAGTTAGCAAGTGACAAAGGTTAGAGTGTGGTCGGAGGGATCATAGTCAAGTGGCAGAAGTCGGAGGGATGTAGTTGGGCGACTGAGTTTGAAGCGATAATTATCAGTGGATGAAAGAGGTCGAAAGCATCATAGTTGGTGGGCTACGGAGGTCAAATGGAGACTCAATGGTGGAGGCTAGACCACTACAGGAAAATCACTAATTACCGGCGTAAATGTCCGGCGGCTTTCCGGCGGCCACTTTTCCGGCGGCTTTTCCACTTTTTTGGCAGCTTTTAAAAATAAAAAAAAGAATAAATTTTAAACTATTTAAATAATTTAACAAATAATTATTAAAAGTTATATTAACTATTTAATTAATATTCATTTTAAAATTAATTAGGTAGTTAATTTTTATTTTATATTAAATATTATTTTTTATTTTAAATTAAGTAGCTCCTTTTTTTAATAATTAAAAATTTATTTATTTACGATGAGAACATAGTTTAAATAAAAAATATTTACACTATAAACACATTTAGACAATTAGCAATTCGGTCGGTAGCCTTAGTTTCTTCTCCCAATTGACCCCAGTTCGATCCTCAAGGCATGCAGGCGCGGGTGCACACTCGTGCGGGAGCGCAAGGGTGGGAGCGGTCACCGTCGCAGCGCGAAAGCCGGAGCGGGGGGCTCATCGCCTGCATCCCGCGGGAGCGGTCGCCGGCAGCACGGGAACGGTCGCCGGCAACGCGAGAGCGAGAGCGCGAGGGCTCGTCGCCAGCAGCTCGGGTGTGGGGTTGCGGTCGCGGTGAGATTTTTTTTTTTAATTTTACCGACGGTTTATGACAGTCGGAAATTAAGCCGCCGGTAAAAACCGTCGGAATTTATTTTCCTACGCCGTTTTTACCGGCGATAAATTAACCACCGGAAAACTACAAACCGCCGGAAAAGGTTCAATTTCCGCCGGAAAAGGCCGCTAGAAATGAGTGATTTTCCTGTAGTGGACGAAGATCTAATGATATTGGTCGGGTGGAGGTCCAGCAAGTGAGATCTCCATGAATAGAGTAATGTTCAAACTGTTCTAACTCAACCCGAAGTTAGGCAATATGGTTTGATTTTTTATGTATGAACCCTTTTACATTTGTTTGGAATTGATATATGTGCATTTAAGGGTCTGCATGTGTTCTGAAGTAGATTCCCACAGGCCGGAATGCATGTTTATGAAATATAGAATTTTTCGTGGGGCACCCCTGAGGTGGAACAGTGGCTCCCCGACATTTTGTTCTCTATATTTGAAAATTTAGAACTAGAGCAGCGTCACTGGGTTCTGGGCTCCTCAAATCTAGGATGGATTTTAATATAAAATTATATTTTGCCACTATTTTGTTATGTTTCGTTTCGAGCAGCTGCTTACCTAGAGAGAGGAAGTCCATTTTAGACCTCTTCGGTTCATTTTAAGCCATCAGGCAGTTCCAAAATTATCTGGATTGAGATAGTCACATTGTGTCTATCTCAGTTTTAGTAATACAAAGATTTTTTGATTTTTTCTTATTAAATTTGTATTTTTGATACTGAAAAATAAGGATAATTTTTTACTTGTAAAACTTTTACCGCATAGGAGAGATAGGATACTAAATTAGCCGCACAATAAGAGAGTCAAAATGAGAATTTTTCTTCTAAGATGAAATACGTACTAGAGGGCCACAAATATGAATTGTATGTTTTCATTAGGAGAAGAAGAGTTTCCTCATTGTATTCTGCAAATCCTTATATTGGTTTTTCTCTTGGGGACATTACTTAGCTATGAAATTTTTTTGTTCTAAGAGTCCTTATGTTCGAGGCTTTATGACATATGTGAATCCAATCGAGTTGCTCTAGTGCCTCAGATCTTATGTTTCTCGTGCTCGCTATTGGGGGGGGTAACCCCTGATTGGGTTCAGGTGCAATTTTTTTCGTACAACGCCCCGACATTGTATACTTGAGCGCCCCAACGCTATATACCCAAGCACCTCAGCGTTGCGTACCCAAGCGCCCTAACACTGATAGCAGAGCACCGCAGCGGTCTAGATACGACGCCACAACAAATCAAGATAGCAATTCAGGCGTTGTAATGCTCCAAACTGGCGCCGCAATGCTACAAGACTGATTGGATGATTTTTTGTTTCATTTTTTGAAAGGTTGCGTCCTTTGGGGTCATTTACTTGGCTTTCTCTTATATTTTGAGTGGGTTAGACATTGAGAATGATGCATGTGGGAAGAAAAGAAATGAGAGAGCGAAAGAGAAGAGAGATTTGTACTTATGTCTCTCTACTTTCATAGTGAATTTCTTGATGTGGTGTGGCTCAGTAGTTTTTTCCTCTATTTTTAGTTTTGCCACATTAAATCTAATGTCTTTTATTTTAATGCTGCTTTTATTTTTTTATTGTTTCGTCATTATGATGTGTACTCCTCATCTTCAACACTTTGTATATGCATTGTATATGACTTAATTTGCAATTTAATTCACTCAAAATTCAAAAATAAAAAATTCTCACAATGAGAAGATCTTGTGGAGAATTGATCATATGCCATGTTAATGTAAAATGAATAACGATTTCTCTATTGAAAAATATTCCCCACTTATGCTCTTTGGTATCATATTGTTGGCCTTTGCATGTGAATGATTGTGTTAGAAAATAGAGTTGATTCTTAAAGTTGTGTACAAGCTGTGTTTTTTGAACTTAGCTGCTTGAGCTTTTTCATGTCTAAAGCAAAAATAATATGATGCTATAAGAATCCATTGACTGGATAGCCAAATTCTATCTTTTTTATGCGGGGACATCTAGGTAAATTACGACTAACTCATATTCACTTTACATACACAGGCTTCAAACTCAAGACCTCTTGGCTGACAGTCAAAGCTCTCAACCAACAGACTAAGATGAGTCGCGTGCCAAAATCATTCGTGTTCACAACTTTTACTATTTTGCTTTTGTGCATTATTACTTAGGCCAACTTAGTTTGGGACGGCTTTCTTACTGCTTCTTAAAGTTATTTTTTATATAAAAATTAAAATTTTTATAATAAAATCTACTTTAGAAGCTGTGAGAAAGTCGTCACAAACAATAAAGCCTTAATCAATACTACCACCATTATCTTCTTCACATAATATTGGTGCATAAAAACCTCTCAAAGCTATAAAATAGCAAGGAAAGTTGATTCCTTCAATTGCCGAAAGCATTTCAACACAGCCTATACCTAGAGAAAAAAGGCATTTATAAAGATTAAGAAGCTTTAGAAGATTATATTCTCATGTACATGCAGAGAGTGAGGACCAAACGCGTTCATGGTGGCCACAAATCTGACTTTTCAAAATTATACTAATAAAATTTATTTTATTTTATTATTAAAATATTAAATGATCTTACAATCATATAATAATTAAATATTTCATAAGAAAATTACATATTTAGACCTATTTAGTTGCTTCTATATGAAAATTAGGTTTTGGAAAGGGATTATTTTTATATTATTAATTATTTATTTACAAATAAAATTTTCATCTTAAACTTAAGCTTCGTTTGGAACAACTTTCTTACTGTTTTATAAAGTAGCTTTCTATTCAGGGGCGGAACCATCCCTAAGTTTCGGGCGGGGGAGTGGCAAACTTATAAGTCAAATTGTAGAATTTGACTTGAATTCTATTTGTTCATATCCTTAATCATTGCACGGTTCGCAGTTATGTCGGGGTCCAAGGGGACAGCGCCCCCTGGCGAACAAATTTTGGTTGTAAGGATATTTTTTTTATTCTCTTTACTTTTTTTTGTATTTGGTTCATCGTTCTCTAAAATAACGCGTCTATACAATGTGTTTAATTATGATGTGGGCAATTGCCTAAAGATCATAGTATTTTAGAACTTTTAAGGGGATAATTGTCTAAAAATCCTTATAATAAAGACTAAAAAATAGATTGAATGGGATAATTGCCCCGCCCCCTAAGCTTAAGGTAGATTTGCACGTGCTTTTAGTACAAAAATTTCTAATACAAAAACTTTTCGTACTAAAAACTATTTTAGAAAGCAGTAAAAAAATCTATCCCAAACGAAGCCCTAAAGATATTTTTGGAGGCATTTTGAAATTGAAAATTGATATTGATTTTTAAATGTGCATAATTAAATTTAAAAAAATAATAGTAAAGTCAAATGAGGCAAAAAATTATTCGTTGGGGGCAAAAGGAAACCTAAATTAGGGGAAGTTCATTTCTTGTTGAAAAAAAAAAAAGAGAGAAAGTTTCTCTTTGTGCATTCATCTTTTGACAAATAGTGATGGTACAAATTCTGCAGACTTATCAATTGATACATTATTTGAACATATGGAAGAAATGGGTGGCCAAAGTCCTCAAGGAATTGGGGAAAAAATGGGAACAAATGCTTGTGATGAATTTATACATTTCTAATAATTTTGATTTATTTTGCATTGTTAGCTCCTTGAGCAATTTGTCTAACATTAAGAAGTTGCGAATTGTTTATTCTATCAAAAAGAAAAGTCAAATTTAATGGGAATTTCGAATTTTTTCGCATAATGGCTCTAATTGGAAAATTTTTCTACTTATTTTTTATGTAGGCCAATATCTTCCAAAACTCTTTTTGAGCAAAAATATTATGCTTGAAGACTTGAAGTCGATGTAAGAGGCTAAACTCCAAGATTTATCCCCCTCTTTCCTTTGCTTCATATTTAGGTTTTGTTTAGGACAGCCTTCTTAACAGCTTTTTAATACAAAATTTTTAATTTTTGTACTAAAAAAACTGCTTTAAGAAGCAATAAGAAAGCTATCTCAAATGAAGCATTAATATATATTTCTCAAGTCCGTAGTTATTATTAAAAGATAGAAAAGGATTGAACTTTATTAAGGAGGAGATGGTTAGCATTTAAAGGATCTTAATATGGGGTGGAAACTCCTTATACTTCTTTTCCCTATTTAGATAAATATATCGCTATCTTTAGTTTGCAAAGCAACAACAATGGTAAGGATTCCTCACTATAACAACAATGGTAATGCATCATCTATCATTTTAGGGTGATGAGGAAGAGATTGATGGGTCATGGATGTATAAATGAGGGGCATTAATGTGCTCCCTTTCATATTAGATGATATATTAAGGTGGAAATATTTCTAAAAAGAATGCTAAATTATTTTGTCCTTAAATTCATATCTATAAAGATAGAATATTTGATTGGGTAAGGTATAAATGTTATCTTATATATACTAAAAAAGTTATTAAAGTGGGCATGGGTCATAACATCTTCCAATATGTGAAGATAATATGACCAAAACATGATACATTAAGTAATAATAAAAGATTTGAGAGCATTATGAATTGCTGGGATGTTGTTACTCTATAAATTTAGATGACATGACATGAAGGCAGAACACGAGATAGTATGACATGATGTCTACTGAATGTAATCATACTGGTCAGTCCTAGAGGTAGAGATGTTATGACTCAAAAGTAGTAATAATGTTGTGCATGAAGGACATAGAGGCCCATTTAAATGGCTAAACTGGTCCTATCTAAAATTTGAATATGTTATGATTTGAAGAAAGTGATAAGATTGTGAACATGTGTTATATAGACCACCATAGATGACCAAGTTAGTCTTCACTTAAAAAAGGAAATGAAAGGAATCCAGAAGTGTTACTACTACTAATAATAAAATGTAGTTAGGATAACTTCTCTCCTAAAAGGCGAGGGGATTAAATGAACCAACGTTAATAAGTTATTGAAGGTGTTCATAATAGTCTCTTTCTTAAATAATATTTAAATTTAAAATTTATGGTTAATTCAACTACCTCTTTCAACTTGATTAAAATAAAATTTTATATTTAATCAGGCAAAAGCTTATAGCACTCAAGATAATTTTCTTATTGTTTTCTACAACAGCTTTTTAATATAAATTTTTTTTTGAAAGCAGCAAAATATTAGTGGCCAAAAGCTATTCCAAACGAAGCCTTAGCTTCTCTAAACGTGCTCTAAATAAGAGAATTTTTTTAATATATATAAAGGACACCATGTTAGGCACCGACCTCAATCCAACTCAAACTATGCACACCATGTTTCCTAACCCACGACACAATGGCCCAATTCTCAGCTCTTTGGATACAGCTATTCTATAGAACAAATCAAACCAAGCAAGAACTGACCATTAAACTCTCAGCTCACGCCATACGGGCTATGCTATAAATAGACAAAGGGGCTAAAGTAAAAAGATTCCTCATTGCTCTTCCTGTCGCCTAGACGCTGGAATGCCGGATATTGCCAGAATTCTGACTTTCATGGGATGACAGAGTTTTTTGCCGAAATGCCCAAGTAGCCGGAGTTCTCCTTTCCACCAACAACGTCGGACTTCTACCCGACGTCGGATCACTCTTCGCCAATTACCCGATGCCAGACTACCAGTTTAAACTTGCGAAGATGTTTGACTTCTAGACGGTCCTACTTTTTGTAATAGTCCTTCCGACCTCCTGTACGGTCCTTTTATTGTCTTTCCACCTCCGGCAAACTGTCCTTCTAAATTACAGTTTTGACAGTTGAATAGACTTATGTGCCCAGACTACATTCTTTTCACCTCCGTCGCCTGCCGACACGGGACTTACGTTACAACAGTTGACATGGGACCTACGTCGCCCACCATGCATTCTTTTTATTTTTTTATTTTTTTGTACTCAAGACATGAGGCCTTCTCCCAAGGAAGCCTCATATGTGCAAATACTATGATTGTACTGGGCTAGGCCCCGTGGTTTTTTCCCCTTTTACAGTGGTTTTCGTAAAAATATGAGTATAAAAGCTGTATATTGCGTGCCATATTTTCGTACAACGTAAGACGAATTTCTCTGAACTCCTGGACGCAACAGATATGTACACTTATATTTTGAATTATATAATATGTTTTGTTGTTTATAATGGATATATGATATTAAATAGCTTTAATTGTTGTTTATTAAAAGATAAATGAATAATTCTTCTAAATTAAATTCTAGAGTATCATAGTTTTATTACTGCTTCTTAAAACAGCTTTCTAGTAAGAAAGCCGTCCAAACAAAACCTTAATAAAATATAATAAAGAAAAATGATTCATATATCTGACCCAATTAATGTGATGGGATAAAGGCTTGATATCATTGTTGTTGTACTATTCTGCGTTATATAATATTCCTTTATCCATTATCAACACTCTCAAGCATGCATGCAAGCATGTGACTTAAACATGGGTGGTAGAAATGATTAATTTCTTCTATTGAGAAATTAAGTAAATATAAAATATTATGCATTTAATTAATATTTATTTTATATTATTTGTTAGATTTATCATAAATTAATCATATATTAAGATAATTATACTTTCTAAATTAAATTTTCCAATATTAAAATAAATGAATTGGCATATGATGATGCATGCACATATGGTTACCTATGTTAAAATTCCTCAACACATCATAACAGTCCTTCCAACTTTGTTCCATAAAGAGCTAAAACATAAATCATTTAGCACAAAACCATCAGTACATTAATTACCTAATCTCATCATCTTACACAACTACACCTATCACATATGGTGGACCCTTACAACCACCCATCCTTCAAATAAAATAAAATAAAAATTTCATTATTAGAAAAATAGGATTTAAATTAATGCATATAATTAGGAGAGTTAATATATATATATATATATATATATATATATATATATATATATATATATATATATACATTTTTGAAAAAGACTTTAATTTTTAATCTTAAAATTATTAAATTTATTTTAACATAAGCGTAATAATAATTTTATAAAATTAGAACAAATATTCTTAGCTTTTAAATTACTATATAGCATTGAAATTATATTATTATTATTATAAAATATAAGATAATATAATAAAATATTATGATATTTAATGTAATTAAAATAATAAATATTGTAGAAAATTTTACCTTTTTGTCAATTATTTAAGATTATATAATGAAAATTAGATCTGTATATCATAACTCTTTTTTTAATTTAATTTATTAATTTCATAATGTACTTATATCAAAATAAATGTAATGACTTTTTAATTAATTATAATCATAATTTAGCATTTTTTTTTTACCCAAAAATTTTCCTATTTTAAATAATATAGACACGCGTCCCCTATTCTTTTTTTCTCTTTTCTTCCCATTTAACCCTCTCCTCTCCTATATAAATTAAGACCCGAAGCTTCAGTTGTTCTTCATCCACAAGATCAAAAATCACTCAGCTATGCGACCTCGCGAGTCTCAATGCGACGCCGGCGGCAACCACCACCCCAACGAACTAGCCGTTAATGGCAACGGTAAAAATTCCTTAGCGTTTCTCTCCACCGCCGTGTTCCCCATGACTCTCAAAGTAAGCCTTCTACTAACTACATCCCATTTCATTCAATTTTCTAATTAAACAATACTAATCACCATAATTAAGCTAAAAACTTATTAATTAAAACAGTTTGAAGAAGTCGTTTACAAAGTGAAAACGGGAAACGCGAAGGAGAAGACAATACTGAACGGAGTAACAGGCATGGTTTGCCCTGGAGAGATGCTTGCTATGCTGGGTCCATCCGGAAGCGGTAAGACCACCCTGCTCACAGCTCTCGGCGGCCGCCTCCCAGCCAAAAATCTCTGCGGTAAAATCACCTACAACGGCCTGCCGTTCTCCGCCGCCTCCCGCCGCCGCACCGGCTTCGTCGCACAGGACAACGTTCTTTATCCGCACCTTACCGTCACCGAAACCCTTATTTACACCGCTTTGCTCCGCCTGCCTCGGTCGCTGACCCGAGCGGAGAAGGAAGAGCAGGCGAGGCGAGTGGTGGTTGAGTTGGGGTTGGGTCGGGTCGGGGATAGTGTGGTGGGCGGGCCGAAGGTCAGGGGGATATCGGGAGGGGAGAAGAGACGGGTCAGTATCGGGCTGGAGATGTTGCTGAATCCGAGCCTGTTGCTTTTGGATGAGCCGACGTCGGGGCTTGACTCGACGACGGCGGAGAAGATAGTGGGGATGTTGAGGAGGCTGGCGGTGGAGGACCGGCGGGCGGTGGTGGTGACGATACACCAGCCGTCGAGTAAGTTGTACTATATGTTTGATAAAGTGATACTGTTGTCGGAGGGAAGTCCTATTTATCATGGGCGGGCCGTGGACGCGCTTGGGTATTTTGGGTCGTTGGGTTTTGCTGCGCTCGGGGCGGTTAACCCGGCCGAATTGCTTCTTGATCTTGCGAATGGTGAGTCTCCACCCCCCCACACTTTTTAAAAATTTATATTATATTCATCTTATGATAAATTTAATAAATTTCAGAACTATTTTTATTAATTTTTATAATTTTTTTGGTTCAACTCATTCATTTAATTGATTCCAATTAGAAAATATTTATTCAATTAAGTTTTTATTTTAATTATTTAATACATGAAAATTAAATTATTAATTTAATATTTTTTTTTGCATTTGTAGAGTAGAAAATACTTATATCAAATACAATAATGGAGTATACTAAATTTATTATTTAAAAAATAATATACATATTTCAAATTTTAAATATTATTTTTTATAATATATATTATTAAAAATGATATTGGCTTATTATAAAATATTTTATTTTATTTTATTTTATTTGGAGAATCAATATTGACATGCCACTTAAGTTGGATAGATAATTAGAATGTGAGAAAGCATTATTACTATGAATTTATAAAATAAGCAAAGGTGGATATGCATTATAATTAATTCAGATAATATTAACTTTATTTAATTAAAAAGAAAGGGGAAGTAATGATTTGCTTTTAGTGGTTTTCCCACACTCTCACTCAAATCCAAAGGAAAGCTGAATGGAGATTTTGCTTTCTTTTGTCGGTCATTAAAGGAGCACCGCATTTTGATAAAGGGTTTAAGAGTTTTTTATTGTTAAAAAAAATAATTTATATTTCTTACAAAATAATTCATAGATAAGCTTATAATGTTAATAAAATTTATCAAATTATTACAAAAAAAACCTCTTATTTAATGTATAATTTTGTTATTTTTGATGTGCTAAAATACATATATTTTACATTAGTTGGAACTCTTTAATAGGAAAACCCAAAAAGAACAAAAAAGAATCATATTCCAAATTTAGTGGGAGACCAAATGTTTTATGATTACCTCTTTTTTTAATTAATCAAAAGTTAGAAACTTAAAATTTCATTAAATGGATTAAAAACTTTTTAAGTAAATTAAGCAAAACTTAAATCAAAATTAAGGATTTATTTGGAACGGCTTTCTTATGTTTCTTAAAACAGTTTTCTCGTAAAAAAATTTAATTTTTATAAAAAAAGATGCTTTAAGAAGCTGTAAGAAAGTCATCCCAAACAAATCCTAAAACTCATAGGCGAGCTTGGTGATTCTCATGCACCCTTTCTAAGTGAAGGGCCCATTTAAAAAAAGATTTGATCTTTCATAATCATAGAAATAACTAAGCAAAGTGTGCACTTTTATAAGTTTTATCAACAATCATATATTTTATAAGTTTTATCAACAATCAAATTATTTTCATAAAACAGTCTCTTTTAAGTTAATCTCCGAATAATTGTAGTAATGAAATGGTATACCAGATCCAGCTGACAATTAGCTCTGTAAGAAGTTCCATTGATGGAACATAAAGCTGTCATCTTTCTGTGAGCAGGGATCTCGCCGGACTCCAAGCTCGAGCTGGACAAAACCAACGCCGACGAAGGCGGCCAGTACAACGCCGTCAGAGATAAACTGATATCCGCCTACGACCACCACATCGCCTCCAGGCTAAAAGTAGAGCTCTTCAACGCAGAGACCATCAACTGCATAACCCATAATCCACATTCAGGAATCAGAAAAGCAGCCAAAGAAGAGCAATGGACAACAACATGGTTCGAACAGTTCACCGTTCTGCTCCGCCGTAGCCTCAAGGAACGCCGCCATGAAGCCTTCAACAAGCTCCGCATCTTCCAAGTCCTCAGCGTCGCCATTCTCGGTGGCCTCCTTTGGTGGCAAACTCCTCCTTCCCATCTCCAAGACAAAGTAACTAATCACTCCTCTCTGCTTCTTTTGCTCTCAAAATAGCTTTAATCCCCATAACTAACGACTCAAATTTCAACCAGACGGCTCTCATCTTCTTCTTCTCGGTATTCTGGGGTTTCTTTCCTCTCTACAACGCTGTCTTCACCTTCCCACAAGAACGCCCAATGCTGCTCAAAGAGAGAGCGTCAGGGATGTATCGGTTGTCATCTTACTTCATGGCTCGAACGGTCGGTGATCTCCCAATGGAGCTGGCCCTTCCGACGGCCTTCACCTTCATCTTCTACTGGATGGGCGGGCTCGACCCGCGGCCGGCTTCCTTCCTCCTCTCCCTTCTCGTTGTTCTTTACAGTGTTCTGGTAGCTCAGAGCCTTGGCTTAGCATTTGGTGCTATACTCATGGAAGTCAAGCAGGCGACTACACTTGCTTCAGTCACAACTCTAACTTTCCTAATCGCAGGGGGATACTATGTTCAGCATATTCCTCCATTTATAGTCTGGCTCAAGTACCTTAGCTATAGCTTCTACTGCTTCAAGCTTCTTGTTGGTGTTCAGTTCAGGCCTAATGATACCTATGAGTGCTCTAATGGACTGAGGTGCTCTGTGTTGGATTTCCCTGCCATTAAATCAGTTGGATTAGACCTTTTATGGTTGGATGTTCTAATCATGGGATTCATGCTTGTTGGCTATCGGTTTATTGCTTACTGGGCACTTCATAGATTGCAGAGGCCAAGGTAGGATGATCAAGAAGGCAGGACCTTAATTTCTCAGATAGAAAAAATTACTAAGGCTTCGTTTGGGACGGCTTTCTTATTGCTTCTTAAAGCAATTTTTTAGTACAAAATTTTAAAAATTTTATTAAAAAGCTACTTTAAGAAGCATAAAAAAAACTGTCCTAAACGAAGCCTAAGTCAGAGTAAAACACATGAATTGACTTTGGTAATATATAATAATAAATCAGCCAAATCTCCAAGTGTTTGACTCAACTAATAATAATTAACCTCTCTTAGGTTATAGAGAACTGTTGCTGTTCACAGGAGCAATAATCTTTCTTATTGCCTCCAATTATCAGCTAAGGAGATGTATCACTTGCTGCAGAGATTTAGAGCAAATCACATACAAGTATATAATTAAGAATATGCCAGTTTCATAAATAAATTTTGGCTTCTTTGATGTCTGTGTGGGTCAAGAGATGTAGCAATCAGATAATTAAGAATGGATTCAGATTTACAATGATGAGGAAGAAGACCGATATAAAGTTACAAGAAGGTGGAATGTTTGGGAAAATAGATTACTTGAGATGAGCTGAGTCGAAACAATGAGAATATAAAATATTATATCTTCCTAATTGCGAGAAGTTGTTTTCTGTTTTCAATAATAGCTTTTCTCTTTGCCAAATAATAAATCTTTTTTTTTTTTTGCTGCATGTCTTATAAAATATAAGAAACTTTGGCTATTTTGTTCATGGGGAAAAAATTAAGAGATAAACGACCTTGCCTGTATAGATGTTGTCTTTCAGATCTGAGTTCCGTTATTGTTCTCAAGCTCGCTGAAGGCTAGAGACTTGATCTGATATTCTGATGGATCCTCTCTGGTAATGACTAAGGCTTCGTTTGGGACTGTTTTCTTATTGCTTCTTAAAGCAGTTTTCTAATATAAAAATTTTAATCATTGAACTTAAAAGCTGCTTTAAGAAACAAAAAAAAAGCCGCCCCAAACGAAGCCTAACATCTCTCCCATATCTTGTAATATCTTGTGCCTCTCATCCTCCAACCCACGATTGCAGAACCTGATTCTCCCACGGAATTAAGCTATCAGTTCCGGTTAGTGAATTACTTAATGATTATATATATCAGATCTAGCAAACAGGAAAATACTCAAGAGATGTAATCAGAGACTACGAAGAAGAAATGTTATGTTGAAAAAGAAAAAAAAAATGAATAAAAAATCATAAGATCTAAAAAGCAGGCATTTCACAGTATTTGAACTGCAGGTATCACTATATAGTTCACGGATCACAATACATCCAGTAAACACAAAAAGTTATGGTGGTCAATGAAGATTAGAAAATATCATAATTACCGATTACCGTCAAGATATTCTCATAGATTATACCGCATAATATTATTTCATATCATCTGTTTCCTGTATTCATTACATAAACAACAAAATAATCTTCATCATGGAGTAAACCTTCAATAGGAACCAAGCTCCACAAATCTCAACAAGAGAGAACACACTTATTCCTAAATCTAGGAAGAACTTATGGGGAGAATGGTTTCAGGATTAGCACAAGGCGCTGCCTTTGCTCTTTCCTCATTCTTGGGATGTTTTCAACTCACTATAGAGATGCTTTATTGCCTCCCATACTTGATAAATTGCTTAAATCACGAGGAACTATACAGTTCCCAAGAAAATGAAGAACAGGGGAAAAACAAAGGGAAGTACAAATGTATAGGACGGTGGATTTTTGCTCTAAGAAACAACACAAAGCAAATGCATCCAAAGCTAATTAGGAAATTCAATATTTATGCACTCTGGACGTGCAGTAAGTGATCTTTATTTCTGTGTCAAGTTGTCAAAAGAATTAAAAGAGACAACACGAAAGTATTGAATAACCAGATGAACAACCACTTGCCGAGCGGAATCGCTCAAGAATGTTATTTAGTCTGGTTCAAACTGTTGCATTAAAAAATTATAGCATGAGGGAGTAAGAACAACAAGAGCATCTTTGTAAATCTGAGGGAGCAAGAACAAATGGAAAAAAGAAAAAACAGTTCAGACAACATAGCCCAGCTTGTAAAGAGGATAAATATTTGAATTACAAAAATAATACTAATAATAAGAATAATAATATCCCAAAATGTTTACGAATAACCAGAACAAGCGTTCATTTGCTAGTCATAAAAGTTTTTCTATTTTACCTTCTACAAAAAATAATCTAGAAGAAGAATATACTTTCTCATGCGCAAGGAGAATTTTTGGCCTCCTAATGTTCAATGTACTTGCAGTTTAACCTCAGGTCCAAGATGACACCGAGAGGGAATCGGTAAAAGAGTTTAAGAACACTTGCAAGAAAAAGATTTTAGCTGCAAGAACTTTGGACAGTGTAGGTTTCCGTAGGCATGAAGCCTGTTGGCATCTTGGATCTGCTGCTTTTATATTTCCACAATCCACTGAGGTGTATTGAGGTAAATCTATAAGAAAATTAATGTGAAGATGACTAAGAAAATCATTTTGAAAACATTAATAAGGAAATAAAATAAGTGAACTCATGTGTTATGAACAATTTTAGCTAATCAGATATAATACAGTGCACTTCAAGCAAAGCTTACAAATTACGTAATGAATTGTATTTTAAGAATTTAAAAAAGTGTAATTTGATCTTTTTATATGTGGAAGATGAGATTAAAGAGAGTTTCCTTAGATGGTTTGTTGGTCACAAAAAACGGCGGCCTTCTGATGGCCCGGTTAGAAAAATAGATGTATTAGATTTGACTTATGTTAAGAAAGATAGAGGTAGGCCTAAAAAAACTTGGCTAGGAAATAATAGAAATTGACCTTTCTTTATTAGATTTAAATAAGAATTTGACTCTTAACATGACACAATGGAGAAAAAAATTCATGTAGTAGACCCACATAGTGAGATAAAGGCTTCATGTTGTTATTGTTGTGTATATGTTGGCATTAGTAAATCAATTTCGAGGTCAAAATCATTATTTCAGTCCCTTCTTTGCTTTATGAAATCTAAATCAGATATAACATTATAAAGAAATAAATTAATAAGATACCTATCATAAAATCCTTTTCAGCAAAAAATAGGGTACATAAAAGCTTAAGAAATTTGACTTGTAGAATAAGATAAAATATTGATGGGTCCCTTTAAAAAATATATGCTTTAATCCCAGTTGTCTAATCAAGCATATCAAAACTTGCTTTTTTGACCCCCAAACAAAAATGAGCAGATGGGCAATGCATCTTCTTACATCATCATCAAATTATATCATGATACATCAAGTTACTTCCATTCAAATCATAGAAATGGATCTCAAGGCCATCAACAAAGAACCAATGGTCGGATTTGAATCTTTGGCTACTCCAATCTTGAGCTAAAAGCCCACCCCTCCAATCGACCCATTTATTATTCCTGAGGCCGTAATGGCCTAAAATGGATCTTGAGAAAGGCATGGCGTGGTTTTGTACCATCTGATTACTCAAAGGAAGAAAGAGTTCCTAACTAAGGCGCATTTTAATACAACATAAATATTAAGGGCAAGATAGTCGATAATTCATCAATTAATCTGTCGAAACACCTAAATACCCTTTCTCCTAACACTACAAATACCTACAAGTCGGTAGGTAATCTCCAACTCTATCCTCCATTTATTCCATTAACTTAAGCATAAAACAATTTCCGCGGATGCAATTGCTTGTGTTCATGCATGTATTGAGCCCATGCTAAAGATGCCATCTCTCAATAGCCTTGATCGACCCAACATGATTTTTGGTGCACAACTGTTTGGTAATACTTATAAAAAGATTCACACACTTCATATATAGGGTTCCTTATAACACCATCAGTCACTCCCCACTCTAATTGAAGGAATGATAAACCCTCAACGTCGGTAGCAAGCAAGCAAAATAACATAAGGGTTATTTTTTGAGGCTACAAAGTCATGTCCTGTCATAGACAATAATCTTAGCATCAACCTGATAATACAAGGCGTCATCGCCTCAAGAAAACCAATGGAGGTTAAGGATTTGGGTGAGCAATGTGAGGCAACTAGGCTTTAGAAAGAAGAGCATAAGTGAGGGGCCACAGATACCTTTCTCTAATTCTATGTTGGAAGAAAGCATTCTTATTATATTATTAACTAAGATTAGGTGACTGTATATAGGCATACCAAACAAGTACACACAAAAAAGGAAGTAGATCTAATAGATCTAGTACTTTTCAAAAATTGAACTTTCCAAACTAATAATAATAATGTTCTCATGAAAAAAAGCATCATTTGCTAGCTTATAAACAGGAGTTGTTGAATCCAAAATTTGTTAGCCCTCAAATCTAATAATTTGAGCTAGCCCTAATAAATCTACAATGCTAAACCCGAGATTGGGGAAACACAGACAAACCAAAAGATAAATTAGCATGACTAAGTCAATCCAATTAGACTGAGCCAAGTGTTGGCAAGCTTCCATATTACTAATTAGAACTATTCAATATGTATAAAGTATACGCCAAGATTTCTCGTTTTGGTTATCTTTTGTAAGCATCTTAATAATGAATTAAAAAAGCTATGAAACTATTATTGACCATTGATGTAAGTCTAGTGATGATTACAAACTTCTCGGTTAATCCACTAGTACTATTAGTACTATTTAGTATTTTATCATGCATATCTATAAAAAAATTCAATATAATTTGACACAATTTTTTTCCTTGATGTGCATCAAATTAATTCCCATACTACTCAACCACATGTCCCCTCAAAATTAATAAAAGCAAGATGAATATCCTTCCTTTACTCTTTATACAATTTAGTTAATAACCATTGGCAAGAATCATGTTCATAAAGGATCTTTTCGGCGAAAAATCAAATGGATGCCAAGATATGGGCATAACTTTCTATCCGCATCCATTACCTTCTCCAATAAACATATTAAAAAGCTCCTAAATTTCCATTATCTTCTCCAATAAACATATTGAACAGCTCCTATATATGATTCCTTTTTAGTTGTCACAATCATAAGCATCTCTTTTGTTCTTAAATAATGATATCAAAATATTCCTTCTCTAATCATTTGATATCAACTTCACCGTCATCATTGTTTGCATTATCCCCAATTTTTGAACTCAGCTTTATGAATCCTCATTTTTCACTCATTCTGGTTAAGGGTTACTAAATGAATTAAATGTTTTATCCAAAAATTCATTTTTACAATTTTTATCCAAATTAACTTAGGTATATCTTTTTTCCCTCTTAATCCTACAACATTAATTTTATTAAAAAATTTAATGGGGGCATTTTCAACTATTTGTTATACACTATAAACCTCATAAATCTAATATGAACTATATTTTCTTTGAAAATTATCACTCCGAATATTCCTCTAATATAATTATTACTTAATTTATTATTTCTGATTTTGTCACGCACTTATCTTAACATTCTCATTTTCACCATACTTAACTATCAACAATTTTTTACTGCCCAACACTTTTATTCTTAAAATAAAATTAGCCTAATTATAATTTTATAAATTTTACCTTTTAAGTCACCATATTATACTATTAGTCCATCATACTCTATAGGCACTACATTTTAACCACCCAATCATAATTCAAAAAGTTTTATTCTCATCAAATCTCCATTTTCTGCCTAATAGGATTAAAGATATATAAATTCATCACAATCTAGGTACTTACAACTAACATCAACATACTTAAATCTTTTGTTGTACTAATTCTAAGCTCTTTATCATTAAATGATATAAAATTCTCGTATCTTCAAAATTTTATTGAAACATATATTAGCCAAGCTATTAGAATGTCACCCATTCTTTTTCAAATCCCAATAAGTATCTAAACAGTACCCAAAAAAAGTACTTTTGATTGTACCAGAGCATGAACCTAAATGTATGCCTTGTTCAATTCACAATTGGATTCAAAACTTACAAGCATCAACTAACTTCTTATAGAGCTTGAAGTAGCATAATACAATATAACAAGCAAAATAACATAAAACCAACATTTACCATATTTATCAACTAATATGCAACTCGTGATCAGATTGCTATAACGTAGGTCAAGAATCTCATACAAGTTAGTAAGTTGGTATTAGGTGCCCCTCTGAAAGCGAACCAAGGATTCTAGAATTCACTAGAAAGGTGAAAATAAACAAAAATGAAATCAGTGATCATGCTCTATTAAAAAATGATGACAGATACCCCAGCAATGAGCGAAGCAGAAGGTAATTAAAATTTTCTTGGAGAGTCATGTGGGCTGCGGGCTATGTATATTAACTATTCTCCCAAGCTTCCATTACTTGGAGTTTTGTGCATTGGGCAATCTTAGTCTTGTTAGCCTTGTGGTTAACCAGTAGCTTTCCACTGCATGTCCATGGTTCCAATCTTATTAGTTGTGCTATGTATATTAACTCTTTCTCAGACCCTGCATTAGCTGAAGCTTCATGCATTTGGCACACTGATAGTCTTATTAGCCTTATGGGTTAATCAGTGGCTTCCGGAGCAAGTACATGGCTCCAGTCTCGAGAAAATCATGATAGATCCCTAAGAATCAATAGATTATTCTATGTGGTGTTGAACGCATCTCTAGACGCATCATATCATCCAATGCAGCGTGCATTGGGGATGTGGCGCATTTGGATTGACCTCCGAACGCGTCCAGACACCGCATGTAATAATTTTTCCTAAGAATCAGACATGACCTCAAAATAAATTAAAAAGTTTTGGGTTGCTCTGAGCATTTAAACTTTGAAGAACAAGTGGCAAAGTGCATACAGATGATGATGTCAAGATCTAGGGAATGGCAGACATTATGATGTGGGATCATACTAATCTGTTTAAGGGATCGACGTGATGTTTGATATAGATAATACACATGAATAATCCTTCTTGATAAGTTAATGATAGCTCTCTTTTCCTACATCAACAGCAAACCCAGTAAATGTCCATCAATTCATATTGAAACATCATTAATAGCCGAAATGGCGAAATATCACAGGGCCATTTTTGGCAAATGATGCAGAATTCTTATTTATTAACTCTAAAAATTGAAAGTTGGAAGGAACAGCTCATAAGTAGACTTGAGTAATATACACTATCACCAAGATCCCAAACCACATGGTAATTGATCATCATCCCGTCGTGGAGTATTTAAGAAAGTGAAAGATACATTTCTATAACTGAGATTCAGGATTCAAAATAACAGACCTATTACACAAGAGTTATCCATTATTTAAATTTATCACAGAAAAGCTAAATAAATTAAAATTTTCATTAATTTTGTAATAATGTCTTCAGCTTTGAAGAACATGTATCACCATGTCAGAGTTCTTTACATATATTAAGTTCATTCCCACAAGGATCTGCCAGCAAACGCTGCTCCAGTGGGCACGAAAAGTACCGAGGAAAAAAATGGCTTTCAATGTTATACTGCATGACTCTAATATACACTGTTTCTTCAAATTACCAAATTTTTATCAAAGTTTTGCAACACTTTATCAACTATATCTATGGAATATCTTAATCGAACCACGCTCAGTCAGAGCGTCATTGGAAATGTTCGAAGTAATAGAGCTAAGACACAATCATTATAGCACTTTCCTTTACTATGCAACCTGCACTGCTTGAAAAAAGACATTTTTCAGAAGAGCAATGCTGAGTTGATGTGTATGCTTTATACAGATGTGTTAGCAGCTCTAAAAAAGTATTGATGTGTTAGCAGCTGAGTTGATGTAGGATAAATATTATCTAGCATAAGATGAATGCAATTTGATTACACTGATAATTCTTAAAATACTTACGAATGAATGATTATAAACAAGCAACAACTATTGACTACAAATACATTCAAAAAATTTGATTAGGGCAGGATGAATCAAGCAATTGTTATGTTAGCAATACTACATGCTTAATTCTTATAGAAGAAATGAAAGCCATGAATAATCTAACATTTGATGGATTTAAGGTAATATGTGGCAAAGCAGAGATAAGTTAAAGTCAACCTCTACGAATAATTTGTCGTCAATAAGATCTAGTTCCTTCATTAGAAGTGTTTCTCTAAGGGCTGTGAACTCACACACTCAAATATATCTTTACTTGGAGTAGAAGCACACAATAAGAGAAAAAACTCAAAGTAATTTTCGTTAAAAAATCAAGTGCACAGCATTACAGGGGACTTCTTATTTATGTAAATAAGAGGGAAAAAACAAAATACACAAGCATATCTACAAATTCAAATCTACCAAGAAAATTTTACCAACCATTATTATTTCATTATCATCCATACCATCATTATCATAATTAACACCACACCTATCACCATTAACATATCTAACACCAATCCTAATAGAATGAAATCCCTTCATGGGCCACGACCTGCTATGTGTGGAATCTGATTGTGTTGATCAATCGGATTGTTCTGTTGTCTCAGACCTCAAAGCTTGTCGTGTGCACTGGGGTGCAGGGGGCTTTACCCCTCGTGCACCCGAAATTTTTTTTTCTTACAACGCCCCCACACTGCGTACCCGAATGCCTTGGCATTGTGTTTCCGAGCGCCCCAACGCTGAACAACAAAGAACATAGCACTGCATATGTCAAGATATAGTGTCGCAACGGGTCAAGACAGAGACAGCGCGCCGCAGCGCTGAGTGTTTAAGCGATGCAGCATTGTCAAATAGAGAGTGGGCGCCACAACGCCCCAAACTGGCACTGCAGTGCTGCAAGACAAACTGAACAATTATTTTTCTCATTTTTCTTAAGGGTTGCGTCCCTTGAATGTTATAATTTACTTTATCTTGTATTTTTTGTGTATGTAGACATTGAGAATAATGCATGTGAGAATAGAAGCAGGGAGAGAGTGAGAGAGAAAAGATATATGTACTTATTTCTCCCCATTTTCATGATGGATTTATTGAAGTGGTGTGGCTCCGTGGTTTTTTTACATATTTTGGATTTTTCCATGTTAAATCCCGGCATTCTTTATTTTTCGTTACTTTTACTTTCTTGTTTATTTTGTGATTGTGGTGTTTACTCCTCATCTCATCCCCAACCCAACCTACGAAAAGGCCAATGTTGACCTTAATCTTAACCAAAGGAACACAAGAAAAAGAGAAGAAATACCTGGTATCCCCGTCGGATCCATGAAATCCTCCGCAAAATCCGGCTCAAATGCCGCTAAAATCCTGTAGAGCAGCGCCGCTCCAGTCGCTTCTCCACAAAATCGGCTCAAATCGTGCGACCATTGTTCAAAACAACGCTACACCTCGTCGTTAAATAGGAGAGGATGAGACATCCATTATGTGGCTCTCGGCTCTTCCCACGCTCGATCTCCACTGCCGAGCTCTTCACCTCTCCCGATCTTCTCTTCTCTCCACGCAAGACCCAAAGCTCCCTCTCCCCGTTTCGCTCTTCCTCCACGACCGAGACCCACGATCTCCACTTGAATCCCGATCTCCAACCCGACGCCTCACTGAAACTGATCGAACCTCTCGTTTCCTCTGCCCGAATTCCACCTCTGCTCCCTTCAATCCCCAGCCCCGTCGAGCACTTGCCGGCGTCGACTGTAGGGGCTCAAACCGACATCTCCCTCCCTGTCGGATCGGACCATACGCCATTTTGATCGGAAGAAGCAACAGTGGGAGCACGCTGTTGTGAAGGTAGTTTGCTCCCTTTCAAGCGCTTCTTCGGCTTGACCGTGAAACCGAAAGAGGGAGAGGGAGATGTTATTTTTTGTATATATTTATTATAATTATTATTTAATATAATTAAATTAGGTTTAATTATAATTAATTCGTAATTAATTTTGATTAATAATAATTAATTATAATTTTTAGCTATAATTAATTAATAATGATTTTAATTAAGTATAATTAATTAAATTTATTATAGTTAATTAAATTATAATTAATTACTTTAATTTTAAATAATCAGTATTAATGATAATTAATTAAGTTAATTCTAAATTAACTTTTTTAATTATGCTTAATTAAAATTAATTATGCTTAATTAAAATTAATTATTCTTAATTAAAATTAATTTTTAAAAAATGATACTTCCTCCCCTCGATCCTCGTGCCAACATATACAACCTCGCGCAGGTATAAAGTTCATAAACCCTAAAACTTTGAAAACCCGTTCCCGACGCTTGCAACGCTGCGAATGACCACCTATGCACGCTTTTCTCTAGCGTGGTAGGAGGGAATTCGTTGCGATGCTTGCGATGGGTAATCAAAACTCCATTTTCAGCATTAGTGGCGGACCGGAAAACCAACTAATGCACGCTTTTCTCTAGCGTGGTGGGAAGGGAACCCGGTGCGACGCCTGCGCCAAGGCGAGGTTCAATTATAAAATTGCTTGCTTTGAACTGATGCCCGAAAACCCATGCACGTCTTTCTCTGGTGTGGTGGGGAATAAAAAATTATGGCTGCGGTGTCCTCGTCCAAGGGCACCTACCATGCACGCTTTTCTCTGGCGTGGCGGGAGGCCTAGTTTTCCATAGTTTTTCCCTAAATTGGGGAGACGCCAAAAGGCTGCCGAAATTTCGAGTAAACATAAGATCGTACTTGGGACAATATGGAACTTTACTTGGACATTGATTGGAGCATCAAATGGACTTAATTCAAACTTAAACAATCAATAAAAACTCCAACTTGAATGCAAATGAAACAAAAAATGGCTCGAACTCAAGGGACCGCAGAAAACTAGAACTTGAACTCAAACTCAGATTTGAACACAAGCAAGAGCTTCAGTATGGACTTGATTGAACTCAAAAGAACAAAGATTTGGGACAGGCATTTGAACTAGAACTTTGACATTGAATTTGAACAAGCAAAGTTGAACTTCAATGTGGACCGGAGTTTATAAAGACTTGAACTTTTATTTCTCCAAAATGATTCATGAAATTCTCTAATCTAATGAACTACAATGATTGATGGTGAACAATGTTCCAAGTCTCACACATACAAACTCTTGGTAAGGTTGGGGAAAATCCCTAAATCTTATTAACCATCAATTACAAACAAATAAGAATGATGTACAAGATATTGCAATAGTTCTTCAATCGAAGCTAATGATGGAGGTGTTGATTGCAAGCAATGAATAATAAACCAAAATGACTTAAACTCTTGAATCAAATTGGTAGCATGCAACGATCAAATGAAGAATATGATAACATGCCTGTGATCAACAAAGTAAAGCTTCCTACAGACATTCAAAACTTTTATACCAAAGGGGATGTAGATATTAGAAGAGACAATGATTGTTGAAAGCATTCTGAAGTTACTTCAAAAGATGAGAGAACCATCATGCATATAACAAGCAACATGTATGGATGATAGTAGAAAGCCTTTTGCTCATAAGTTGAATGTGGTGAAAGCATAATAGATTTGGTGGCATTCCTACGACAAGAAAAATATATTGATGTCCGCAGATTGTGAAATTTGACGAATACGAAAGATGGTGATAGATACAACTCCATGCAGTCTAGATCAACATGCAATTAAATGAGTAATATGACTGTGAATGAGCACATAACAGCCTTCTTTTGCCTACAAACAAAATACCGAGTAGACGGGGAAAGAGGAAGGATAATATAAAACTAGATTATATCCCTAACTAAGAATAATACACTTACACAAAAATAGATAATAGTACTTACCTTTAGGCAAGCAATACAAAACACTAAGCCTAACTGATATTGAATCGATAAGGCTATGAAGACAATGACTCCAAAAGCCCTTCAAGAGAATCTTAATTTAATATACAAACTAATAGGAAAAAACTCCAATACATGAAATATAAGACTCCCACACAAATAAAAGCACAAAATTATATAGATATTATTAATTAATATTTAACACCACAATTCAAATTAAACATCCAAACAATAAAAACAATAAAAAAATGATAACAATAATCACCTACTCGGCTTTGATAGACGGGGAAAGAGGGAGTAGAAAGACCCAATCTTAATCCAAGAGAAAGAAGGGAGACTCCACCTTGCTTGAAGAGGTAGAAGGTGGAGGGATCTTTTTTTGCCAACAATGGCCATTATTTGTGGGGAATAAACAAAAAGGAGAAATAGGGAAGAGGTTTGGCAGTTGAGAGGAGGAGGACTATTGGTGGCTGTTATGAGGGAGAAGAGGAGAAAAATGTGCCATTGATTCCAATTCACCTTAAATGGTGAGAGAGAGAGAGGCAACGAGGCGGAAGAATATGTCAAATATGGGAAGAAAATGCAATTTGGAGGGAGTGACGGTTGTGGTTCATTCAAGATTCGGGCGAAGGAGTCAGAGCAGCTAACTTATGCAAATAGGGAAGCAGGCAAAATCCCAAACCGAACAGATCCGGGTTGGGATATAACAATATTGTCATCCATATCAGTAAGGGATTGTTTGGCAACATGTAGGATTTAACTTTAGCATAATTTCATAAATTCTATAAATTCAAATTTAATAAATCTTGGGTATATTAAATCTTAAAAATAGTTTGGCAAAAATATTGTTAAATTAGATTAATTACTAATTTAGATTGAGGCTCTCTAGGATTGCTTTTAATCTTCTCCATTTCTTATTGTTGTTACTTTTCCTTATTGTCATTTCTTCGTTGCTGCTTCGGCCTTGCATGCTTCACATGAAGTAGTATGCTGAAAGAGTCTCTACAAAAGCTTTTTCACATCCTCTTTCGATGTCGGATCGAAAGCCACGACATGAGAAGGTAACCTTCTTCCTCCACGACAAGGATGCAGCGTGACTCGTAAATCCTGTAGTTCGTAAGTCCCTTAAATCCACTGAACTACGAGATTTACGACAAAAAATGCTAATATGGATTTACACCGAATGCAGATTTAGTAAATCTTGCGTAAATCCTACTTAAAACCTACTACCAAACAACCCGTTAGATTAACCTCCAATTTTCTAAAACAAAATCTTAGAATAATATAAATTTTAATAAAATAACTTATATTGTTAATTCAAAGTTATTTATGAAAAATTATTTAAATCTCGGTATAGAACTTAATTAGACAAATTAAAATAAAAAAATACATTGATATATTTTATAAATTGAATATGATGATAATTAATATTTTATGACGAGGCATTAAATGGAACACAATTTTTACATGAAAATCAAAAATAAAAATACGAAATAGAGCAATGATATGAAAAGTAAAGATAAAACATGTAGCATCATGGTTACGAGTTAAGATATGAAGAAAATCACTCAACTCAACTTGTCATGTTGAATGAGAGCTTTGATTATCAACCAAAAGGTCTTGGGTTTAAGTTTATCTTAATTGACCTAAATGTCCATGATCTCTTGATCAGTAGTCAAAACTCATAACCAATAGAGCAATATAAGTTGCTTTAAAATTCATGATTAATGCCAAATTAAGATTTTTGCAATCCCATCACACAAAATTCTATTTATGAAATAAAAATTGAAATTATGTTTTATAAAAGAAATTTTTTTAATTATTAGCATTTTCAGTAGAATAAAATATTGCTAAATAAAGTATTAAATAGACTTCAAATTTATCATTTCATGAGGATAATTAAATTCTAATTAAAATCAAGAATCATGTGAGAAAAAATTATATACAAATATTTTGATATATTTATTAAATAATTTTCAAATTTTAAAAAAAATTTACACACAAATTAAAAAAATTTACAATTTTAGTGATGAGCTGTTTATATTCTCATAATTTTTTTTCCTTTTACATACTCTAACAATTTAAAAATTTCAAATTTCCACAGGCATTTGAATTTCGTACAATTTTTCCTTTTTCAACAATTTTTAACTTTTACTAAGCTTAAAACCCTTTTGTGCCACCGGGATGAACCGCAAAGCCCTTGTTCCGCTGTCCGACCGACCTTCGCCCTACGTAGGTGTCGGCGAATTTGTAGGTGGAAGCCATGCTTAGGGTCTTCAGAGGTGCCAGGCCTCTCGCCGCCGCCGCCAAGGCCACAGCGAACGCCGCGGCTCCGGCTTTGCGGGCGGCGGCGGAGCCCAAGGGGATATTGAAGCCGGTGCCAGTGTCGGCGGCTATGCGGAAGTTCATCGGCCAGCCGGAGATCTCACGTGCAGAGGCCGTAAAGAAGGTTTGGGACCACATCAAGCTCCACCAGCTTCAGGTATGTTGCCCGTGATCACTGTTGTTTGTGGTTGGTGTTTTCGGAAATTCTGTACTTTGATCAATATTTTGTTGTTGTTTGATAGTGAGCTTGGTTCACTGATATCATTGATTAACCTTCAACTGTTGATGGTTTGAGTTTTGGTGCGGGACTGTAGGGTAGAGGTAGAAGTGGACTGATTATGATGCGGTGATTAGGCTTCCTTTTTACGACTCATCTAAGTGCATTTAGCTTTATCCTTGTGCTCATTTTACCTTTGGGGAAACTTAGGCACTGATCTTTTCATATATTTATTTGTTTTAGTTTTGTCAAGGAGTGTCCTTTTTTTTTTTTCTTTTCCTCTGATCAAATGTTTTGATCTTGCTGATTTTATTTTTGTAAAGGAGTTCATGTTGTGATTTCTGCATGCTTAATTTGTTTAGCTATTTATACTTGTAGCTTATTCTTACGGCTGACCAAATCCTTAATTTTTTTTCACTAAATTGTATGTTTTTTTTTTTTTTTTTGTAGAATTGTATTTTTCAGCAAGTATGTGTGTATGGTTACACTATATTACATGCATGCGAACTTTGATAAGTAATGGCTCTCATATCTGTTGTTTTGTACTATATTTTGCTTGTAAACTTCTTACTCTTAACTCTTAAGGATGAATTACTTGTGCTTCCATGATATATTTTTATGTGATTGAAGACATGCTACGTAGTTTTCTGTAAAAGAGCAGTACATTGATTCACTACACTTAGGCTTCGTTTGGGACGACCAGACGACTTTCTTATTGCTTCTTAAAACAGCTTTCTAGTACAAAAAAAAAAAAAAAATTGTATTAAAAAACCGCTTTACGAAGCAGTAGGAAAGCCTCCCAAACGAAGTCTTAGTTTCTTTAAGGGTGATGTGTGAATTTCCCTAAAGGGCTCATTTGTTTGCTTGAGCTTAGGAAACATGTTTTGAAATATGATGAATTGTTGAGGTTCTGTAACTTGGTTGTAGATAGATATCAACACTAATTTTCACATGTATAACCACCTTTAAGTCCCTCATAAGTGAGGATTTATTTTACAATCAAAATGAAAGACAGGAACCAAAATAAGCCCTGAGCATATGTCAGGGAGTCAAACTCATTTTCAACCTTAAATTTGAAGCTTATGAAGTTGGGCATTGGTGGTCAAACTCATCTTCAACCCTAAATTTTAAGCTTATGGGTGAGAACGAACCACTTTGTATTTCTACTCCAACATATTTTTTATTTCAAATATTCAATCTGGGACTAAGCTCAAAGCTTCGCATTCATTAACAATCTCCCCCACGTGAAAGTAGTTCACACCGATGGTCTCTCCTTTTAAAACATAAGCTCATCAAGTATCATGTATCAAGAGTCTAGTGAGCAACATTGAGGCACTATGGAAGTCACGTGCTCTTAACCATAGTATAATCTTTCAATGAGTCATCAAAGCCACAAACTGCATGAACCACTCAATCCCAACCAAACTATTAACTATGATACCAAATGTTAGGGAGTGAATTAAAAGGGGGGCATACTTGGGCTAGATACACCAATAACCAAAGTTATTTTCAACCAAAAAACTTAGGACTCTGAGTTTTGGCTTGGTTTTCTTCACCACCATGTTTTTCAATTGTCTAGTGTGTGGCTAACCCAAAGCCTCATGTGCCTTAACACATATTTGTTTAGTTTAAGATTCTGTTGGCCCGACAATAAAACATTATTGTAGGTTTCATCAAGTGAAATTTTTTAGTGAGTTATTCATGCTAGAGGTCTTGATGGTTTCGTTGAAATAGTTATACTTTTTATGCAAAACAATCCCTAGTCATATTGACTTATTTTTGTAAATGAACTGCTGGACAACCTCAAACTTCAACAAGCACAAGTTATGCTTGTGCTTACCCATAAATAAGCAGCTCAAATGTTGTGCCCCATGTTGATTTTGATTCTTTAATGTTGTCCTAATTGAAGGTATCTCGATTGGTATGGTATTTAGTGTTATTAATTTTGGTCTCATGCAATCTCCACGTTAAAGAAGTTTTTCAACTTTTAAACCCTTGGTTTTGAGAATTTTTTAATTATTAGAAATGATCTTTCTTTATTAGATTTAAATGAGAATTTGACTTTTAATAGGACACAATGAGAAAAATGATTCATGTAGCCGACCCCATGCAGTGGGACAAAGGCTTGATGTTGTTGTATGTCTTTTCATAAATTCAAATTTGAGGAGTTAATTTCCTTGCCTTGCTTTTAGTTATTTATGGATGTCAATTATTATCCATTTTTTCCTCCTACTTCAAGTGAGAATTCTAGGAGATTTCCTAATTACCCAGATTCATTAACTTATAAGAATTTCAATGTTATTGACAATGATCTCATCTGGTTGTGGTTGGTCCAATGGAATACGACACATTTAGATATCATGATTTTATCCAGTTGCTAACAGATCACTTGAGCATGATAGTTTTTAATCTAGTCTTTGTTTTATAATTTTATCATTAGTACTTTTTGTTAATCATTTTCCATTTATAGTTTAGGATTTGAGCTTGTTCAGTGGCTTGTATCTGTTTCTTTGTCATTAAGAGTATGCAAGATCTAGAATTCTAGATTACCTCCACCTTTATTGGGCTTTCCTTTAACATACGATCTCATCTCTTACCTAAGTTTCAATTGCAAACCCTGGTTGTAAGTGCCGAGTTGACAATCTTAACCACCTTATTTATTACTGGGAGATGCTACGGGAACAAAATTTTTTTGGCCGAATGGATTGTAGTGGTTATTAAACTAGTTCTTCTTATGATGAAATCTATGTTTAGATGGAATTTCTACACAAAGTTTAGGAGTCGTTTGCTACAATATTTTAGCTTATATATATATATATATATATATATATATATATATATATATATATATATATATATATATATATATATATATATATATATATATATATATATATATATATATATATATATATATATATATATATATATATATATATATATATATATATATAATTTTTATGTTTTCTGGATATGTTGCCCCCTTTTAAGGAAAGATTATTACGTGCGGTGTCCGGACTGTTCGGAGGCGAATCCGGACGCGCCAAGTCACTCGGATGCAATGGGCCCCAGTAACGTGGCGCGTCCGGATTCGCCTCCGAACGAATCCAGACGCCGCAATTAATAATTTTCCCCTTGCAAGGGAAGTAACTGCATCTTAGTCAAAAGAAATATCTATATGTTTTGAAAATCTTTACTTCTATTTAACTCTGATGAATTTGCAAATGCAGAACCCATCAAATAAGAAGGAGATAATCTGCGATGAGAAGCTAAAGATAATATTCGAGGGAAAGGACAAAATAGGAATGATGGAAATTGCAAAATTGCTCTCTCCTCACTTCCTGAAATCCAAATGATCCTGCATAGAATTAACCTGGCTGTTTTTAGGTGACCAACTCGTGGCTTTTACATGCAGCAGATGCCATCTTCTGGGTCTTGATTTAGATTAGTCAGTATACCTTTAAGCTTTACATGTTTTGTCCACATTTTGCTGTGTCATTTGTCTGTACTTTGCTTGATTTGTAAGCACAAACTTTATGGATTAAATGTGCTAATGTCCAAAACTTTGTTGTTTATGTTCGATCATTAGCTCAATTTTGACTTGTTTTGACAATATCTTTTATTTAATGTGCAAAGCAGGAATATGAGCCTTATTAGATCTTATTTGTCTTCATAGTAGCTCAGAAGTATATATTGGCTTGATAGCTGGTCAATAATGTTAATGTATATATATCTATATATACATATTAACATTTGGCTCATTTATTTAACAATTCAAGTTGAATAATAATGATTTTGCATAAGCTCTACTTATTTTGAGATTTTTTTTTTTCTTAACCAATTATTCAGATGATTTATAGGATTTGTTAAGGAATTGTTATGTAGAATATTGTTTGCTTCACTAGTATTTTGACAAGTAAAGTAGAGTATTATCATAAAGGTTATCATATCCAACTCCTTTAGCTCTCAATGTCATGAGCAAATTGTGCCTATCAGCCATTAGCTTTATATCCTCTAACTATTCTTGGCAAAGGGTTATGAACCTAACATCTTGAAGTACGTTGGAAGCTAGGAATCTCTGATGAGTAATGGTGTGGATACCCCAGTATGACGACTCTTACTCTCAATTTGTTCAAGTTATCAAGCTACTTTGGGTTCTTAAGCCAAAGCTTTCCTTCAAACTACTTTAATTTGATATGATGGTTGTCCAAATACAAACTTTTGCTCAAAATCTTGTTGGTGCCCTCTTAAATCTTATTTAATAATGGATAATTTCTTGTTAAAGTGACCAGCTTTAGTGCCCTTTTTCTTGCAAAAGTAATTAATTCATAATCATGAAGGTTTAATCTCTTCTCTATCACACTTGTTTGTGTTTGTAGAGGAGTAGGAGGCGGTAAAGAGGATTATTGCATGCCGAAACATTCACGGCAGTAGAGAAATAAAGAGCTTAATGTCTTAGCTTTGAATGAAAATTCAACACACATACAAATAAGAGAGATATGTGCAACAATCATAAGAGAACAAATTTTTTATGCGAAAAGCTTTAAAAAGTGGAAAATCATGGGGCATGACCTAATTAAAATGAGTCCACTAGTGTTGTCGTTGTGACAAATGATTTCTTTCATCGGGGGAAGGTGTTGGCTCAATGTAGTAAATATACATCGTATAAAGCAAATTATATAATTGGGATTGGAAGAATCTAATGATATGAGAGTTATTATCAAGAGAACGATGGCATGTTTGTTTGGTCGGTAAGATCATAATCAGGTGACACTGGTCGGAGGGACTTTAGTCGGACTACTGAGCTCGTAGGGACCATAGTTGGCAAGCAATGGAGGTCAGAGGGACTGTAGTTGGCGAACAATAGTGATCAAAGGGACCATAGTCGGCGGATAATGTTAGTCGGAGGGATCGTAGTTAGGCGAGGGAGGTTAGAGGAATTGTAATCGAGCAACTGAGGTCGAGGAGATCATTGTCAGCTGACAGAGGTTAAATGGATCTTAGTTGAGCTATGAAGGTCATATGGACCGTAGTTGGGTGACTGTGGTCGAAGGGACCATTGTCAGGTAATAGAGATTGGAGGGACTGTAGTTAGCAAGTGATAGAGGTCAGAGGAGCCATAATAAAGATATTTTTGATGACGTGCCAAGGATGATGATACAAAATCCTTCAATTTATTGAATATTATTAGTTCAACCATCTTCTTATACTATAATTGATCTTAAAACTTCAATGTTTAATTCACTCTCGAGCATTTTCACCATCAAGTTAAGGGCCTGGATATCTCCTTGTCAAATGATAGCATCCATAAAAGTAACTAGGAGAGTAATGTACGTATGAAGCTTCTTACTCATGTCTGCATGTTTGTCAATAGTATCATCACCTTTTTTGTTAGTTTGTTAGATTGAGGAAGTGGGTATCTTTATTTATGGAGGCATATTCATTGAAGACATGCTCATCTTTAAGGGTAACAACATTTAATATAGGCTCAAGTAAAAATCATAACCCCTTATTGCAAGACTTGCCCTTCTTTAGGTCTAAATACATTTGTTTTAGCTCTTCACTCAACTAGGAATTTATAACCAATGATATCAAAGTATTGTAATTGACAAGTTTTGGAGTATTTGTTTCACCTTCATCTTTTCATTCTCTCTTATGTCTCATTTGTTCAAGTATGCCAAAGATAAAAATATTGAAGTCTACATTTGTACATGGGAAAGTTTTTCCCAATGAATATAAAAGTTTATGGATTGTTGATGGTTAGTAAGCAATGGATGATCATTTCAAATTCATCCAAAGATATTTATAAATTATTTAAATTTGGGAAGAAGTGGCATTTTTATTGTATCTTTGATTAAAGTACTTCACTTTCATTGATGATGAGATGTTATAAGATATCAAAGCTCACTAGAAATATGGTTGCCTATCAGGATGGGTCTCATGAACATGTCCTCTCAAGGGTTTAGTAGCCTCTTAGACAATGAATAAACTTTATATTCCCTTTTGGACAAATACAAAAATGTCAACATTCAACATCATTAAAGACATTGATGCATTATTGATACATTGAAGAAGGATGTTATAATCCAACAAATGAAATAAGGTGACATTACAATTGACATATTTGTTAATCATCTCAATGAACATTAGTTTCTAACTTTAAAAGTGTTTCGTTGTTCAATAAATCTTCAATTATTCTTTTAGAGTGAGGAATAATTGAGAATATAATTGTTGAAATTTTTAGAGAGGCCACAACACAAGATATTACACAAAGAAGGACATGCATATATTCTACTATCATTTGCAGTGCAAACTGCTTAAATATGTTTCATCGTTGTCTTGTTTGTGATTGTGATTCTTTTCTATATAATTAAAGTGATAATAGACACATGAGGGATTCTTATAATATCCAACACAAGATCTCTTGTATTTGATCCTTCATAAAAATATTCATATATATATATATATATATATATATATATATATATATATATATATATATATATATATATATATATATACATTTTAATAAAAGAAATATAAATAAATCATTTTTCAGAAATGCATATAATGCTTAATCCATAAGCAACAACAGCTCAGTCAATTATGTAACAACAGCTCAGTCAATTATGTGGAGATATTATGGGAGTCGCCTATTTTTGAATTTTGCTTAGCCATGTTTGAAGGTACCAAAGATTCAAGATCCATGAGATACGCTAACAGCATGAACCACTTGAGTCTAGTTGACTCATCAACTTTAAAACCACGTATTACGTAGTGAACAGGGTGAACACGGGCGGAGCTAGAATTTTTTTTGTGGTGGTATAAATCAGTCAAGTTATAAAAAACATCCTCAACCTTTTTCATTAGTGCTTGGGACTGGTATTGACGGTTTTAATTTTTTTTTTAAATCGTTAGATTCATTATAAAAAGATAGAATGTATGATAGAGCAGAAAACTTATATATCATCTATGGTTTTTCTCCTCGAGTCTTCAATTTCTGAAATCGTTGTACAATTAATTCATTGTCTATAATATTAAATATATCATTTTCAATAAAAATAAGTAAACAATCATTTATCTGGGAGGCTCTCATATGGTTACATAAATGAATCTTTATAATGTTCATTATAGAAAAAAATTCTGATAAATTTAAGAATTAAAAAAAATATTCATAAAATAACACATTTTATTTATAAAATTTTGAAAGTGAAACCCTTGAACCATGGGAAGCCTTAAATAATAATAATAAGAGTGAAGTCTGTGAGTAATACTTTATTTGCCATATAATCTTTCTTATGAACGTTTTATTCCCAAATTTTAATTAAGGTTTTCTTTCATAGATAAAAAGATTTTATGAATTCATTAGAAAATATTTCTCTTTAAATTTTAGGGTAGTTTCCTCTATCTTATTGGTTATGAAGGGTTCTCAAATGACATAATTTCCATTATTGCATTGAAATGAGTTAATTTCACTCCTTCAAATTGTAGTTACAACCCCGCCCGCTTCCCCTCCTAAAAAGTTATTAATGTCATCTATATCATTTTATGATATTTTGAGGGGGGGGGGGGGATGATGGGATAAATTTCTTTCATGCTTAAATTTTTTTCTTTGTTTTTATATTTTCTACTCCATTCACAATCCAAGTTTTTGGCAATTGGTCAATAAATAATAGATTTATGTATTATGATAAATTTCATATAAATATTTCATAATTAAAATTTTTATCTTTTTTTAGATTCCCTGCACCATCCACAAATTCAATTCTTTAGCAATTGTGTCAATAAATGATTCTTACTTTTATATTTAGCTACATATCTTATGATTTTTGTAGGATTTCAAATGTTGTGTAGGATAAAGTGATTTCATAATGCTACTTTATCCTACACAACATTTGAATTGCCAGTAACATTTAGTGCCTACACAACATTTGAATTGCTAGTAACATTTGAATTTCAATTAAATGATTCTTACTTTTATATTTAGCTACATAGCTAATTGCCAGTAACATTTAGTGCCTTTACCCATCTTAAGGCAAAGCATTGCATACTTGTGATTATATCATAGCATTTCCCCCCCCCCCCCCCCTCTCTTCACGAAATGCAGTTCTTGTTTGGTTGTGCACCTTAAGATTTTGTGCATGATTATGCTTTCAAATTATCTTGCTTAATTTGGTGCATTAATAATATAATTTATTAGTTGTTTGGTATGAATCAAAATAATCTTTTTTTTTTAAAGTTAAATATTCTAAAAGTTCTTTTTTGATGAATTTCAAATTCACTATTATTCGGCTATTTCAAAAATCGCTATTACACAACGTACAACCCTTATCCTTTAGCTTCTGACTTCCCTCTTCCATTCAAGTTCTATCTCTGACCTTTGCGCCACTCAGTACTACTCCACCTTTGCCTCTATCCACCCCTGTCTCACTAGATTTGACTCCACCCCCTACCTCTTTAGCTCTAAATCCATTACGGTTCCTCCCCCTCCTCCTCTAACTACTGCAACCCTCATCCCAAGAAATTCTCAATGCCTTTTATATTAATTTATTTTATAGCCAATCAAATAATTCAAAATATTCTAAATAACACATTAATTTGCATTGCATTATAAAAATTCATGAATCTGAAATACCAACTAAATGACCCTATATATTATATAATATGATGAGTAGATACAATTTTTTTTTTCTTAATTAATATTATGTATGCTCATATAATGTAAAAAAATATTTTCAATTTAAATAAATTTTATTTCATTTTCCTTCATTTTACATCATAAATGTGATGGTAGGGGTGTCAATTCGGGTCGAACCTGGAACTGACCCGGCACTATTCGGGTCAACCCGAACTGTTTTTAAAAATGGGTCAGGTTTTCGGACCCGAACCCGACCCAATTCGGGTCCGGGTCAACCCGACCCGACACGAATGACCCGGGTTTGACCCAAAATTGCTAGTTTTTATGTCAAAAATCGGGTCAATCTCGGGTTTTTGGGTCAAAATGGGTCAATCCAGGTTTTTTGGGTAAAAAATGAGTTTTTGTGTCACTTTCGGGTTAATTTCGGGTTGTTGAGTCAACCCGAACATGACCCGATTTTTAAAACGGGTTGATTTGTTGAACCCGAACCCGACCCAAAACGGTTCGGGTTGACTCGAACCCGGATTTTTCCGGGTCGGGTTTGGGTCATGTTTCGGGTCACGTCAAAAATTGACAGGGTTTAGGGTATAGGGCATTTGACCATATTTGTAGTGTTAAATTGTTTTACTTTTTCAAGAAGAAAGGCTCAACCTATAATTCCTACATGCAATATTCTAAAATAGATTGTATTGTTAAAATTTTTAGGGGTTTTTACAGCCATACCACTTTATACTACCTAATTTACATATTTAACACCTAAAACATAAATATTTCATTTACACCACCCTAACACAAATCAAACCTCAAACATACCACTCCGTTACATATCCGGTCACGACGTTATCCCGACATTGCTCTTTCTCGCGATTGTTCTGTTCTCTGTTCGGTGTTTTCACTGTTCTCGCGGTCCAGCAACGTGCGTGCTCTCTCTCCCGCGGACGAGCTAATCAGCTTGTTCTCTGATATCTTCTCCCGCGGATGAGCAAACTTGCTGTCGGTGGGCGAACCACCCAGAAAGGGAGGAAAGTGTATCTTGCATCCATTGCCGGTAATGCAGGTAAATCAAGTTTATAAATGATTCTGGGCTTATAAACGAGATAAGTTGGCACGCATAAGGAATGTTGATACTAGTGAATTTGAAGAATATGGATATTCATATCTTGATGGTTTATAAATACATCTCCTTATCGGTTTTTGTATGAATTTTTTTTTTGTTTGAGGTTTTGGATTTTGTATAAACAGAAAAAAATCCTGTAAAATAAACCTAAAGCAGTTTTTGTAAAATACAGTGAAAAAAATTAATTTTGGAAAATTCTGAAATAAAATTCTGTAAAAAACTTCATCCATTTTGCTTGCTTCATCAAAACTTAAAGCAGAAAGCCGGCGACCGAACTACCAAGCAGATTTCTGTAAAATACAGTCACAATAAACTTCATCCATGTTGATGCTTGCTTTATCAACAATGTCCAACAGATTTTGAAAGAAATAAAAAGCCAAGACGACAACGACCATAAAAAGCAAAACAGCGAAATGCCGCAAGGAACCAAAGCTACGGAGCAGATGCAAAGACGATGCAATCTGACGTCACGAGAGAAACGCCTTCTTCCGTGAACACACACTGGATCACTTCGAACTACCGAGTAGGTTGGAGCGGAGCACGGGAAGGGAAGAGCTCGCGATTTCGGGGGATAACGTCGTGAGCTAGATAAGGGACGGAGTGGTATATTTGAGGTTTGATTTGTGTTTGGGTGGTGTAAATGAAATATTTATATTTTAGATGTTAAATATTTAAATTAGGTAGTATAAAGTGGTATGGCTGTAAAAATCCCAAATTTTTATGCTTTACCAAAGACCAAGACTCACCCTCGATATTCCAGCTCTGCCTCGTCGGCACTCGTTTCTACTTGCTACGACATGGCCGATTCCGACGAGGAAGATCACCACTTGGTTGATTTTGTCGAATCCAGCATGCTTTCTGGTCCGTCAGACAAGGTTATTTCTTCAGCCCGTAATCAAGATGTTAACTTTCCACGGAGTAAGGATTTCTTAAGGTTTTTTTCTGCTAGATGTGCTCAAAGATTCTTTGAATAGGTTTGTTGTGAGGAAGAGACGGGAGAAGCCACGAGACCATCAAAAAGGCCCCGAATTGAGATGGATAGATCTCACCCAGTTCGCCGTAATCAGGGTCCTCCTCATCTTCCGTCTACTACACGGATCGAGAGCGGAGTCTTCAGTAATATTCCGCCCGAGGTCATCCATAACATATTGAAGTTTCTCTCATCCGAGGTAAGGCAAAGTTGGCGTTTTGATGGGAAATATTTAAGAAGTGTCAGGATTCCTAATTCCATGGTTAACCCCTGATTGGGATTTGAATGGCAGGATCTTATTTCATGCTCCATTGTGTGCAAGTTCTTGAGCTATGCGGCCTCTGATGAGAGCCTATGGCGTCGTCTGTAAGCAAAAATCCCCTTTTTCCTATTCTCTAATTTTTTCCTTTTTTTTGGTTGAGTATTATTAGTTACTGCACACTTTTATGTATTGTGATATAATATACTGGATGGCTTGCAGGTACTGCATGCGATGGGGTTTGGCTTCGGCTTCTAGCAAACTGCGTGCATCTACATGGAAGAACCTTTACATTCAGGTTTTTTACGCTCCACCTTGAGCTATATGGTTGTATCTTGGTTATCTTCATTCATATATGGCTTCCCTCCTCAAGATTGTTATTTTTATGATGATTACGAACATTAACGACCAAAATCTATTGGCCAACCATTATTCTTGTTGCGGGCTAGAATATACGCGGCGGTAGAGTTCGTATTTTAGCGTCCAAGCGTTGTACGAATATTCAGCAAACACAAACAAAAGATAAAATGAAAATGAACACCATGATTTTTACGTGGAAAACCCGAAAGAGAGAAAAAATCACGGGGCCGCGCCCAGTTGAAGTAATTCCACAAGTGTTTGTTTGAAGTACAGAGGTTGATTCGTCCCACAAGTCAGGAAGATCAGATTACAATCAGTTTCTTCTAAATTGAAACAAAGTTACAAAGTTTTGCAGAATTCCGGCGTCTCCCGAAAATCCGGCAGAATTGCGGCGTATTCAGGCGGCGGAAAGAACTCCGGCGGTTGTCGAGGATGAGCAGATTCTCCTCCTTCTTCTCTTCTCTTCCTCTCTCTCTTCTCACTTGAGTCCCCTTGTGAAGAATGAGGGCTCTATTTATAGTTTTTCTGGAGTGGCATGGCTTGTAAATAGGTGTGAGATCATGGGCGAATAGGGAGTGGTCGAATGGACGGCCGATATTAAATCCTTCGATCGTGCACCGTTCGTTAGACATTTGAAGGTCGTAGTGATGTCGGAATTCGGCGATCTTGGGCTCGTTGGATTCGTCTCGTTGAGCCGCTCGGTTCGACTATAAGCTCGCTAAAATCGGAGACCGTTTGGTAACTCAAATTGTGGTTTGAACCTTCCAACAGCGCATCGGGTCCTTGATTTAGACCAATTTGGGCTCGGATTGGGTTGAATTTGGTGTCATTGGGTTCGTATTTCCGAGACGCTCAGTTTGACTATAAGCTCACTGAAATCGGAGTTTGGGAGCTCCCAGATTTAATTTTTGAAGTTTTCGGGTTGGTTTTTGCCTCGAGATTCGTGCCCAATCAAGATAATTTCATGACGACGTATCAATTCTAATATCCGCTTAATCCATGCAAGCATTGATTGTTGTTTGCCCGTGCTCTGTAGTAAATAATTTATGGATTTGAATCCCTTGACATAAAGATTAGTGGGTAGTCTTTGTTAGTTAAAAGTGTAGTTTGTTTGCCCATGGCTTCCTTGACTTGGTTGACAATTCTAATGGAGTCAAATGAGATGGGGATACAGTGTCCATTACATGACTAACAGTTCCAAATGGATCCATCAGGTGATTGATGATTACTGAAGATTGAAGGTTGACACTTCTCACTAGGTTCTATAAATAGGCACCCTCAATACCGATGGGAAGAATTGATGGATTTTTGTCTGACTTTGGTGTATCTCTAGTTAAGTCTAGAACTTCCTTCAAGTATGTCCCTACTATGCTTGCCCCTAGAAGAATCCCAGTAGCTGTTTGTATATTTGCATACCGGACTGTTCCTTGTTCTTTTTTGTTTTCCCCTTCTATTATGCAATCCTCCGCACCCCCGGCTTTTGTTCCCTCTCTCTCTCTCTCTCTCTCTCTCTCTCTCTCTCTCTCTCTCTCTATTCTTCACTTATTCAGGCAATAAGAATTGTTTAACTATTCTCTTTCTTGGTTAATTACCTTTCTTAATATGATGCTTCAAATCTAGTTTCATCATCTTTATTATTCTCAGTTCACTATTTTATTGTTTCCTGACAACTCTTTGTCATCATCATCAGCCTTATTCAAATTACAATGTTGGCTTTATGAATCCTTATCCTCTCTTGTGCGAGCAATTAAATTTTATGTAAGCCATTTGATGAGGACATCGTCAGCAATTTCGACATGTGTGCCATCGGAGACACTGGAGATCGACGGCCACAATCAGGAGTTTTAATTATTTGTCATGTTATGTAGTAATTTATTTTATTTTTTTTTCAGTTTTTCCATTTTTACCCTTATGGGTATTTGGTCTCTATTGTAGCCCAAGGAGCATTTTAGTCTTTTGTTTCCGTTGTCATTTTGAGGCCTATATATATGGTCATTTCTTATGTAATGAACTAATGAATGATGAATGAAAAGCTATGTTTGTTTCTACTTTTCTAGCATGAGTGCTTGAGAGGGAAGAGAGCTCAAGGGGAGCAATTCGCAAGGCCCACCAATCGTTGGAAGAGTCCGCGATTCGTGGTTAGATTTATTTTCTTTATCTTCTCGTTCGTATTTGTATCCATCTCCTTCCCATCCACTACAAGAATAGCCCTCCCATCTCCACTAGCCGCCGCCCCCCATTGGAAGTCCACTGCCGGCCATATCCCTGGCCCCGACCAACCACCCTGCCGTCGAATCCCCCCCTCACCCGGCCACCCCATCTCCACCACATACCCAAATTTGAAATTTGAATTTTAAATTTCAAATTCTTTCATAATTTGGAATTCCAAATTTGGAAAGTTTTCATGACGGTTCCTAATTTAAATTCCATTTGATATTGGAGTTTTAATCGCCTTGTGCCACATCACTAATTCAAATGGGAAGCCACCTCATGAGATTGCCTCTCCCCTTCCCAGCATGCCGCCGGCCATACTAGGGAGATTTCCCCATTAAATGCTATTTAATGCCATGACCGTTTTGGAATTCAATTGGATTTCAAAATTTCCCTCCCTATTCTCTTAAAACTGAAATTCAATTTCAGTTTTAACTTTAGAAACCCCCTCTCTCTCCCTCATTAAGCCGCCGGCCACCTATATGGGCCCCTCTTGATTACCCATTAAATCCCCCTTAATTACTTTTGGAATTTAAAATCTCCTTTTCAAATTATTCCCTCCATCATACTAAAATATGAGAATTAATTCCAGATTTTTTGTAAATCACTTGCCACCTCATCTAACCTAGCTCTTCTAATTTTTCCCCACCCGCCCCTCTCTCCCACTTGGCCAAAACTTCTCCCTCTCCTTGAAAATTCCGCCGACCACCTCTCTCTCGTCCTTTGAATAGAGAAGCCAAGGAAAGGAGAAGACGACGCCTCCCCTCTCCACTTCAATGTTGAATGGCGGATCATGAGATCCATCTTCCACCAAGTCGTTGGATCATCACCGGACATCCGCCACCCCACCTACTCCGACTACTCTCCGTGGACAAAGACTTCCGGCATCTTCTTCCTAGTGGTGATCTCAATTCTAGTTGCAAATTTTTCTCTCGCCAAGCCTAGTGTAGTCGAGTGAGTAATCCCCAAGGTGAAATTTCTCATTATTAAACTTTGGATTGTTGTTTAATAGCTCTTAGCTTTGCTACTATTTTTGTTTATCTCCGAGGATTAGTTAATTTACATGTACTCCTTCGCCTAAGCGAGTTGAAAACCAAGAATCTTTATTGAATTATCTTGTCTCGACAATAAGCTTTCAAGTGAAATTAAATTGTTTAATCCTTCTTAATTGTCTTAATGAGCTCCTTCGCATGTGGTTTCACATCATCTTAGTATCAGAGCATGGTAGGCATGCATGACATGTTAGAAAAACATCCTAGGGTTTGATCTTGCGTTATAGTTTAAACTTTGCATGCATCATTGCGTCGTTAAGTTTTCGTCACTGTTTTCCCTGCTGTAATCACATTTCCTGCACTCGTTCATTGGCATTTAGGTCGTCTTAACTAATGTCTAGGTGCTGTTTTTGAGTCCGTAGTGTTTCTAACTGCTTAGGACTATTAAACCCGTGTTTTTAGCTGCTGTCCTCTCGATTCCAGCAACTGCAGGCATCATTTAGGAGAGCTTGAAGGTGCTGTTTAAGTGCTGCCCTCACCTTAAGACCTTGCTTAAGCACTTAGAAAACTTCAGCTTTGGTTAAACTTTCTGCCCCGATTTTCCTACACCTAGTAGTAGCCTTTTGGAGGGATTTTAAGTGGAGATACCCTGCTGTCCCCACTCCAAATTCCACCATAGATGCTTAGGGAACATCGACCTTCATATTAGTTTGCTGTCTTGAACTTCCCTTCTGCTGGTGGTACCCTTTTAGGGAGCAAATCTCTATGATTAGTTGCTGTCCGTGATATTAGAAGACCTCCTTAGTGTTCCCTAGCAAACCACCATGGACCCGATAAGACTCCAAAAGAGTTTAGATGACATCATTAACCTAGTGGGCAATATGACTCGAATTATGATGAAGAAACCCATTGACTATCCCCACTCTAATTACATGCCCCACTCAGTTTATCACCCGAGACCTGAGCCTAGGCATCCACGACCTCACTTAGAGTCACCTTATCGTCTGCCTACCTTTGATGGTTCCTCGGATCCTTACCACTTTAGGGAATGGGCTAGACAACTAGATGACTATTTTGAATCATGTCATATTTCTGGGAGGTTAACATCGCTAGGTCTCACCTTAAAGGTCGAGCTCTTCAATTTTGGGTAAGATTGGAAGATCATAGAGAGTCTCGCGGTGAGTACACTATTTGGAAAGACATGAGGCGAGATCTTAATTTAAAATACCGACCCTCTACTAGTGACCATCATCTAGAACATCACCCTACCTCTTTCGTTGGGACAACCCGTGGACCTTACTGTGGTCAAGACCACCCACCCATTAGTAACATCCGGATTGCTGCCCCACCCTATAGGTCTTCACTTAACCTTGATGGCCGACCCTCTACTGGATCTTCTGTTAGGCCAATCTCTTATGACTCCCCACTAGGATCTACTTCTAGACACCCCAGTCAACCTTTAGCCTCCCCAGTCCTTGACCCTGCAAGTGTACTTTTGATAAAGAAATGCATTAACAAGAAAACACCATCTGAACCTAAAACTGAGTGCATCCATTTCGTGGATGCTAATGATATTAAGGATAACAAAGACTTCTTTGAGGATGAAACAGAAGTGATTGAATCAGACTTTCAGAATGACTTAAACCCTGAGCTAGGAGAGTTAGAACCTGTAAACGTCGACACCTTAACCCACCCTGATCCTAGTCTCCTCGAGGATAAGTCCTTAGACAAAGTAGGCCTAGACGAGAGGAATATGATCTTGAAAGAAGCCAATCTGGCCTTGGACACATTGAATTTAAATTCGGAAGATCCTGATTTAGTTGTATCACCTACTGAGTCGACTTTAGGTAATTATGATGATAATAATATCGAGTCGGAAGTGGTTCAACTAAACTTACTACCTGATTTAACTCACGATTTAATTAACCCTGAACCCAGTTACCCTGATTCTACTAAGAATAGTACTATGAGTTCGGAAGATAATGATTTGACTCAGAAAGCTTCGAATCCTGATTTGAACAATAAGCCTCCTCTTGGTGCATTAGAGTCTAACTTTGGAGCTGGTCATTTGGATTTATATTTGACTGAGTGTGTCATTCCTGATTCATACATTTTGCCCGTTATAGCCTCGTCCTACCAGGATAAAGACTACTTCTACCCTAGTTGGATGAATTTGTTCGGTCATACTACTACCACTAGGAGACTGCTGTCGACCCTAACTGAAACTATCCATAGAAGTGCCCTGGTAGCTAAGAGTGTCTTCCTTCCTCCCCCTACACTGGTTCCCTTAGACCGAACACCTTAGACCTATCTTTTCGTGACTCGTCCACCTTTATTCTAGCTATGTTCGTAGGAGTTAGTAAGGTGTGTGTGTGTGTGTGTGTGTGTGTTTGTAGTATGTTGTCTTCCAAGTTATTTCTGTTTAAAACTTTTGTGTGAGCCTTGATTCTTGCCATTTGTCATGCATACCGGTTCTTTTGCATATGCATTTGCATCTCATCTCCAGGAGCTTTATAAAGAAATTAAAAGAAGCATTGAACAAAGTAATTCCAATTATAAGCTTATTTCATATCACAAGAAAAGATTTAAAGAATTTGAGGTTGGAAACTTTGTGATGGTACGGATCCCTCCGTGAAGAAGTGGCATGCTAAAAGCGCTGGGCCTTGAAGATAATGTCAAAGATAAATAGTAATGCTTATATGCTGGACCCCCTAAGGGTTAACTTCAATCCTACATTTAATATAGAAGATCTAGTAACCTTTGAGGGACCTGAGTTGAACCCTAATAATCCAATTCAAAATAAGCCTTGTGAGAACCCACCAAGTGAGATCCTCCCAGCCTACCTCCACTCCCCAATTTACCCCCACTTACCCATAGCGGAGAAGATTGAAGCATTAATAGATGATGAGATCATTTCCACAAAGGAAGGAGGTCGCCGCAGGTACATAGTTCATTGGACAGGGAAATCAGAGACGGATCAGGAGCTCCAGTGAGTGGACCCTGGCTCACTAGAGTGGTACGAGAGTTCTACAGATGATTACTCTACGGGGTCGAGTTTTCTCCCACCGGGGGAGAATGATGAGGACATCGTCAGCAATTTCGACATGTGTGCCATCGGAGACACCAGAGATCGACGGCCACGATCAGGAGTTTTAATTATTTTGTCATGTTATGTAGTAATTTATTTTTATTTTTTCAGTTTTTCCATTTTTACCCTTATGGGTATTTGGTCTCTATTGTAGCCCAAGGGGCATTTTAGTCTTTTGTTTCCGTTGTCATTTTGAGGCCTATATATATGGCCATTTCTTATGTAATGAACTAATGAATGATAAATGAAAAGGTATGTTTGTTTCTACTTTTCTAGCATGAGTGCTTGAGAGGGAAGAGAGCTCAAGGGGAGCAATTCGCAAGGCCCACCAATCGTTGGAAGAGTCCGCGATTCGTGGTTAGATATATTTTCTTTATCTTCTCGTTCGTATTCGTATCCATCTCCTTCCCATCCACTACAAGAATAGCCCTCCCATCTCCACTAGCCGCCGCCCCCCCCTTGGAAGTCCACCGCTGGCCATATCCCCAGCCCCGGCCAACCACCCTGCCGTCGAATCCCCCCCACACACGGCCACCCCATCTCCACCACATACCCAAATTTGAAATTTGAATTTTAAATTTCAAATTCTTTCATAATTTGGAATTCCAAATTTGAAAAGTTTTCATGACGGTTCCTAATTTAAATTCCATTTGATATTGGAGTTTTAATCGCCTTGTGCCACATCACTAATTCAAATGGGAAGCCACCTCATGAGATTGCCTCTCCCCTTCCCAGCATGCCGCCGACCATACTAGGGAGATTTCCCCATTAAATGCTATTTAATGCCATGACCGTTTTGGAATTCAATTGGATTTCAAAATTTCCCTCCCAATTCTCTTAAAACTGAAATTCAATTTCAGTTTTAACTTTAGAAACCCCCTCTCTCTCCCTCATTAAGCCGCCGGCCACCTATATGGGCCCCTCTTGATTACCCATTAAATCCCCCTTAATTACTTTTGGAATTTGAAATCTCCTTTTCAAATTATTCCCTCCATCATACTAAAATCTGAGAATTAATTCCAGATTTTTTGTAAATCACTTGCCACCTCATCTAACCTAGCTCTTCTAATTTTTCCCAACCCGCCCCTCTCTCCCACTTGGCCGAAACTTCTCCCTCTCCTTGAAAATTCCGCCGACCACCTCTCTCTCGTCCTTTGAATAGAGAAGCCAAGGAAAGGAGAAGACGACGCCTCCCCTCTCCACTTCAATGTTGAATGGAGGATCATGAGATCCATCTTCCACCAAGTCGTTGGATCATCACCGGACATCTGCCACCCCACCTACTCCGACTACTTTCCGTGGACAAAGACTTCCGACATCTTCTTCCTAGTGGTGATCTCAATTCTAGTTGCAAAATTTTCTCTCGCCAAGCCTAGTGTAGTCGAGTGAGTAATCCCCAAGGTGAAATTTCTCATTATTAAACTTTGGATTGTTGTTTAATAGCTCTTAGCTTTGCTACTATTTTTGTTTATCTCCGAGGATTAGTTAATTTACATGTACTCCTTCGCCTAAGCGAGTTGAAAACCAAGAATCTTTATTGAATTATCTTGTCTCGACAATAAGCTTTCAAGTGAAATTAAATTGTTTAATCCTTCTTAATTGTCTTAATGAGCTCCTTCGCATGTGGTTTCACATCACCATTCTTCTCAATTTCTATATATTTTACCTTTTGTATGCCCTTTCTCTTTCCCAATGAATAATATTTATTGGTCTTACTTCTGTGTTTTCTATCCTTTTTTTACATATTCTACCACCTAAAGCTATTTTCAACCATTTGTGATAAATAAAATACAATTTTATTCAATTAATATCTTATGATTTTGAATTATTAATTAATATTTCTATTTTCACAATGTTATTGATCTTTGACCTCTCATTTTTATTATCATTAGCCTTATTCCAAGTATAATATAGGCTTTATGAACCCTTCTTTTCCATCCAATTTTTTTAGTGTTGCATGAGCAATCAAACTTTATGCAAATCAATTTGCATAATTTCTACCAATTTTATCTTTTTCCAACCCCTCCTTCCTAATCCTTCGACATTAATTCAATCTACTTGCCTTATTTGTGCATTTATATCTTTTTTCTTCATATCCAACCACAAAGTCTATTTTCTATCATTCTTAATAAATACAACACTATTTAATTATCTTTTGAAATTTAATTTTATTGGGACCATCACTATGACCAATAACTTAGGAAAGAGATTGCAAGATAATTATGCCACTAATGCATACTCACCTGTTTGTTAATTATACCATTAATTAGCTTATTAGAAGTGATCAAGTCGAACTATTTCTTTCTAATTAGGAGAGGATATGAACAATTTTTTTTTTTTAAATGTTATCCATGATTTATAGGATGATTGTCCTATGTAATCTTTAATGAAACTCTGAGAACAAAGAATTCCGGCTCTTTTTTTACATTTATGTATACTTTCTTGTGCTTTCATAAATAATACATATTTTCTATTTTATGAGCTACAATCATAAAATAATTACAAAAGCTTCCTTGCTGCCAATCTTTTTGCTTAGGTTAGAAGTTGTGAAAGCCTAGGAGAAATTTGAAAGCTTGGTGACTGGGCTTCATAGAAGTTGAAATGAGCCTAACTTTGACACAGTCAGATTACTGAGTGATGATTACTACTGCAAGAATAAAGCGCTTTGTTTTCTGTAACCTCCACCAAATTATGATTTCTTGAACTTAATTTTTTGTCAAATTGAATATCTTATCCATGATAATCAACAAGACTTTTTGTTTTATGAGGGTCAGATATGGAAAGAAGCCGACATACACGAAAGGAAATAGGGAGAAGATGTACTACATCGCTTATACGAAATGTTTTCAGGGGTATTTATATAGAATGGATGCTTTCCTCATTATTTGGAATTGCATGTTTGCTCCTATTGCTTGAATTATTCCAATGATTGTGAATGTATGCTTTCCATTATCTCAGGAATGCCAGTTCTATACGCATGTATTTAAATTCTTTAATGAAAGAAAATGCAATGATGTCCCATCATATGTAAACTGTTAATTGTTGCATAGCATTACATATACTTTTTTGTATAATTTATTGCATTATTTGCAAGAACTCGATACCTTGTTGTTGTTTTTATTTCATGGTTTTAATTATTGGTTTCAAAGTTCTGGTGCTTGACAAGCATACAAAGAAAAATGTTGGTATAGATTAAATACATTTGGAGCAATATCACTGTTTCAGGTTCTTCTTGGTTTATTAAAAAAAATATATTTTTTTCTGAAATTGAAGTTTTGTAACCGTTCTTTCCTCGCAGCGTGATCGTGAGGACATGTCTGAGTTTGTTAGGAATACACCATCTGAGTTCAAGGAGTATTATATCCAAATGCAGGCTGCAAAGAGAAGTCAAGCACCACTTCCTTCACAAGTAAGAAGTCTTAGCTGCAATTCTTGAGAAATGGATCAACACAACAATAACTTGGAAATCCAATGCACCAGACCTCATAAACTTTTTTTAATGTGAAGGTCAATGATGATCACATAATCCTTGACACAACAGTTGCTGATCAAGTTGCCATTTGGAGAAGTAGCCGAGGCTTCACTGATGAATCTGTTACAGGGCATATTTGCTCAGGAAAGACCTGCGCATATTCTCAAATTGGGGATGTCTTTCTCTGCGAGAAAACTGGTCGTGTGCATGGTAACTACTTCTACCCATTTGTTTGCTTACACCAAACCTGTTACACAAGCTGTGCTTGCTTGTGCAGTATGTGATGATACTTGCCGTGAAGCTGTTTGGGATCTATATAGTGGGCTGATGGTGTGTACTATTTCCGGTCAGTGCTTTGACAGATGGCTCTCTCCCGAAGAGGAAGCTGATAATGTGAGTTTAAGGCTTCGTTTGGGACAGCTTTCTTTATGCTTTTTAAAGCAGTTTTTTAGTACACAAATTAAAAATTTTGTACTAGATAGTGGCTTTAAGAAGCGGTAAGAAAGCCATCCCAAACAAAGCCTAAATTGATTCTTTTTCTTTTGCCTTTTGTTTATTTACCTACCTGGCAGTGTCGGCATTTTTTTCAAATGAAAGTACACCACCTTTGCTGCATGAGTGAGTAAGATATATAAAAACATTCAAGCATTGCAATACAAACCTATTCAAGTTTTCTAATGCTTCAGTCTTCATGCTTCATCTTATGATTTCTTGGTTGTTATTACTCTTCTAGTGATATAGGTGTGGATGCAATCTTCCATCTTTGGTATTAGTTTGTGATATTCTTACTCTTGGCACTCATCACCCTTTTCTCTTTCCTTCTGACGTAGGATCTCTTAGGTCCAGTGTTTACTGACAAATACCTACAATAAAATGCATAAAATTCTACAAAAACACTCAAATTTTCCCAAATTACAAACTCTTAATTTAGATAATTCTTCATTTGATATTTGAAAATTGAATATGCAAAGAGACCAATGCAAATAATAATTTAATAGCTTTTATAGACATAATGCTTGTTCATAAATATGTAATAGCTGTTCTAGAAATAATGCTTAGAAATTTGAAAATATAAATGCATTCAATCAATTTAAATTTATGTTACCAGTGAAAGCTAGGTTGTATCAAGTATAATGAAATGTCAGACATGCACGCAAGCCAAATCAGTATAAAGAGCATAAATTAAATAAAAGGAAAATATATCACTAAATCAAGTCTCCCGCTTGAATAAAGAGATAACCTGAGATAACCTCTCAAAAAATCTGTAGTTTTTTCCTTAAATCAAGGAGAACTAGAAGGAATTGCACATCAAATCAGAAATTTTATTCAGAAATACTTGGTTGATTTCTCCGCATGCCTCATGACCTTTTATATAATCACAAAGTCCATTTTTTACTGATAAAAATTTAGAATATAAAAGTTAGGCACTTTGTGTGAATAAAAAACACAAGATAAAATCAAGATAACTAGCAGAAATGGTAACTTCTAGCAAGATAAGCCATCGCTAACCACAGCTTCCATCACACCAAATCCCACGAAAAAGTGTTGAACCGTTTAGTTCTAGGAATTGAAAGCCATCTCCTTGAGTCGTCCATCTTCAAAAGCATCCAGCACCTACAACCAATTCATAGCAGAAGTGGCCACTGCCTTGAACTCTACATCTGTAAAAAACCTCATTCCGGTTAATCAGCCTTAACCACTAAGGCAACTGATTACATCCAGTCAACAATCCCAACCTTAAGCTTCCAAGATCTAATAACTGCAAGCCTTCAAAGCACCATCAAGTGTAGATCAATGATTCCAAGAGGGAAATGATAGGCCGGTTCCTCCTGAACCGGCCCAACCGGCCCGTCCAGGGCTGGTTCTGATGTATAGGAGGCGGGCTAGTCCCGCCTCATCTATGTTTGCCTCCCACAACAGTGGGTCCTACTATTCCAATTGAGTTCAAATTTGAAAAGGAGGGCGCGGCTAGGGCTTGGTAGGGAAAATTGATTTGGAAAGTTTATGTATTAAATAGCATGAGGTGTTTGAGGGTTAGGACATGCTTGATTTGATTTCTATTGAAGTTCTTTGACGTCTTGGGCCCTAGACTACCATGTCTAGGGATTTGGGAGAGATGATCCTCCCCTCGAATCGAGGATCACTTGTATCTTATTTTCGTGTTTGTTTGGCTTTGATTCTCTTATTGCAATCCATCGTTTTGGGGCTGATTTCACCCAGATTTTACATTATTCTCGCTGTTTTCATTAATTAGTGATAGGTTTGCTTGTGAACTCAGTATTCCCTACTTGCGAACTCAAGTATTTCCTATAAGGAAATCATATAATGGAACGAGTTCTCATAGTAGAGAGAACACCATAGCCACATCTTCTTGTAAAGAAAGCAAGCAAAGTCTTGAAAACATACACCCCTAAAGAATTTCTTTCAAATTCACTCATCTCAACACAAACATCTCAAATTTTTTAGAACTATGGACTTTGAAAATTACATCAATTTTTCCTGTCTCGGAAAAATTCATATTCTCAAGTTATAACTGTTGTGCTCTCGTAGATTAATTCACGAGTCATTACATGCAGGTCTCTATTATACTAGTGCACAGATACCTTTGATCTCCACCAATAGTTGTGGATTTGATTTTATTGTTCATTATAGCTTCTAGCATAATATTTGTTGTTTAGAAATTATGCAAATGATGTATTTGATATGAATCTCAAAAAGAGGTGGGAAGAGAGAAGAGTCCATTTAGTTGACAATCCAAATATGATAAATTTATATTTGAACTAATATCAAATTTATTCCAAGACATTGTATAATTTTATACCTTCCTAATTTTCAGATACAGACAAATCATAATCTTATCATCTGATTTAAACTTCACAAATATTTTGTAGATTTATTATTGACATAATTAACAATCAATATTTTATGTTCTTTATAGGAGAAATTATTACGTGTGGAGTTCGAATACGTCCAGACTCTAATGAGATTGCACCACATCGCTTGTACACAGTAGTGCGTATAAGTTGTACATACTACTATGTACAAGCGATATGACGCAATCTCGTTGGAGTCTGAACACGTGCTATGTGTGAACTCCGCACGTAATAATTTCTCTCTTTATGGACGGTTAATGTTAAAACTTGCTCAATGGTCAGGAGCAACAGCAAGCTGGTTTGATTGATGATATGGAGCCTTTTATGGGATCTGGTCGCTATGGTATTTCCTCAGCCTGCTATCTTCTTTTGAACCATCATTACTTGCACACTTAGAAGTAAACTGCACTTCTTAGATTATAATTTACTATACTTCACTGATTATTTGTTTCATTTCTCTCTTAAATCAGCGCGAGCCTATTCGCTTGGTTACAGTTGTATAGATGACAAGGAACTGGAAGCAGTATTAAGGTTTATAATATGAGGCCACTGTTAAATGAGATAGCTATTGGTCTCAGCTCCTTGAGACATTCAAGCTTTGTTTTTTTTTTAACCTTTTTGTTGATCATCAAATTTGTAGCTAATGAAATTAAATAACTTAGCTGCTGCCCTTTTATCAAGATCATGCGAGGTTTATGAGAAACATTATATTGATGTTTCAGTTCTAGATTTTGTTTGGATTTGTTTTTTTTTTAAAAAAATATTTTTAAAGTTAATTTTTTCAATTGCATTTTTCCTTTTTTTTAAATAAATAAATAAATAAATCAACTTATGGAGAGAAAAAAAAATTCTAAATGGTTATTTTTAATCCAAAGATATATTATGACAATTTGATTTTGAGTTGAATATAGTTTGTTTTGAGCAAAGCCAACATTGAGGCATGCGAGCTATCTTTAAAAGATTTAAGTTATTTGTTCGGTGGTTCTCAATTAAGGAGGAGAGATCAAAGATTAAAAAATATAGCATAACTCTCGGCCTTGATGTTTGGCAAGCCTTATAGGCAATGACATGCTTCAATATTATTATCAATGACATGCAATCAAATCAGCATTTGTCAACTTTGTTGAGCAACGGTATTTGGAGGATTTTGAAGATTGTTGGAGGACTATAGTTAGGTAATATTGTTGGAAGATTATAATCGAGTGATGGCGGTCTTTTGATAATAGTTAAATGAGATGGCCCGAGGATCATATTCGAGCAATGCTAGTTCAAGGGTCATAGCCAGAATATGGTGATGAGAGGATTGAGGTGTAAAGGCTGTTTTTCTTTCAGGATCGTCCGGGACGATCGGTACAGATTGTGAAGAACTCTGCATGGTTCGTCTGTACAAAATTGGTTTGTCTAGGGACAAAATTTTTCCGAGAGCATCGTCCAGGGATGAAGAAATTGGAATTAATTTTCGTCTGAACGATTTGAGTCCAAAGAAGATCGTCCCGGGATGATCGGGACATCGTCCGGGACGATCCTGCTTAATAAATATCTGAATGGTGTCGTTTTTGAAGAGAGAGAAAGTTTAGGAGAGAGAAAATCGTGGAAAGAGGAAGAAAAAAGAATTTTTGGGCGACTCCGGTCCGTTTTCGTCCGTTGTTGTAGTTGGGAAAGTTGATCGACTCGAGGTAAGGCACATTCCGCCTTTCTCAATTTTCAGAAACATGAATTTTGACGACTTTTCTGTTCCGGATTTTGTTTCCGTTAGTGAATTTTTGATATTATTTTCTTCTGACAAAGGTTTACCGCGTAACTTTTGGTATGTTTTTGAGATAATAATTGTGCACATTTTGAGTATTTTCTGAAAGATTTTTACCGGGTATTTTGAATTCTGCTGAGTTTTGTTCGAATAACAATTTATCTGGATGTCTGATATTATTACTTCAGTACAATAAAAGTCTTATAATGTTGTTGTGGATATTCTGTGGTAATTTGGTAAATTTCTGAATATGTGAATTTTGTGTAAATTCCGTATTCTGACGTTATGCAGCCGATTTTTCGTACGAATTCTGATTTTTCTGAATTGATATATTGAATGAATTGAAATGTTTGTATGCTATTAGAAGGGAGTTATAAGGGGCCATGATCCTTTGAGATTCTGCTTGTGTCAGGGAAATCTGAAATGAGCTCTGAAATATAAAAACAAGTTCTATTCCAGAATTCCGAATATCTATTCTGTTCTATTCTGGTGCTATAAGCACAATGGGAGACATAAGGGGTCAGAATCCGTCGAGATTTTGTCTGTGTCAGGGAAGGGAGGCATAAGGGGCCAGAATCCGTTGAGATTCTATCAGGGTCAGGGAATCTGATGTTTGATATCTGATAATCTGTTTTGTGACTTATCTGATCTGTTTTATGAATTATCTGATATATGATTTCTGTATGATTCTGGTTGAATCTGATATGAATTATCTGATATGAATGTGATTTTATCTGATTTCTGATTTCTGTACGATTCTGGTTATTCCGTACGATTCTGTCTGCTCTGTGACTTGAAAGCTTTATGAATCTGTTCTGAACTCCAATTTGACTTGACTTCAGTTTTCTGTATCAATTGTTTGATTTCTGTTGATCAAGTATCTGTTTTGTCTGTTCTACGATTTTCGTACGGCTATTTTCTGATGTGAATTTCTGATGATTTTGATTGGTGAGTGATGTCTTGCTGAGCTGTTAGCTCATCCTTGTTTTCTGTGTGGTTTTTAGGTTCTGGGAAAGGGAAAGAAGTCTTGGACTAGAAGTTCTGTGTCTGATCTGAGATTATGTATTTTGTACTTTCGATTTTGTACAGTCATGACTTTTCTGTTCTATTCTTTTTATCTGTAGCCATGCACTGTATTGTACATGATTCTTTTGATGAAAGAAGAAAAGATAGATGAACTGTTATGTATTTGGATGTTTATAGTAGCTCTGTGTTTTTCTGTCTATTTAATATTTGGAAGAAAGTCTGAAGCAAATTCCAAAACTAGATCCTGGATTTCAAGTTTAAGTTCTGTCGCGACCCGATGCGACCGGGATCCATCCCGGTCGGGTTGGGTCGTGACATGAGGTTAGGTTATTATTGTTAGATTAGTATAGTTGGGCAATGATGATCAGATGATCATGATTGAGCTATGGTGGCCAGATGATCGTATTTAAGAAATGATAATTATAGGAAAATAATTAGGTGATGACGGTCAAAATATCATAATTAGGAGCGATGGTGAGTGAAGTGTCATAATTAGACAATGATAAGTTAAAGACGTAGTGGGATGACAATAGTGAGATGAGCATAATTGTTCAATTGTGATCAGAGAACTCTAGTCGAAAGATGATGGTTGAATGATCATAATAAGACAATGGTAGTCAAATGACTATAGTGAAATGATAAAATGTGAGAAATTAAATTATAAATGATAAACAATCACTTGCTAGGAAAAAGTGAGATGTAATTTTGAAATATTTAATAATTTTATATATTTTTTGAATTTTATTTTATTTTAGATGTAATTTATATTAATGTTTTTTAAATGGCCTAGCTCACAAGTTAACAAGTCAAGCTAAAACTAACTCAAAGTTGGCTATAATTCATCGAGCTCAAGCTCAATTAGGAGCTATTTCTTAAGTTGAGCTTAAGCCAGCTTGACTCAAGTAAACCCTTAATATTGGGGTTTAGAGGTTATGCCAAAATATTCAGAGGAGTTGTGGCCATGTTGGAGGACGGTAGCGCTTAAAAGAGGAGTCGAGATCATGAGTAGAGAAGTCACCAACAGGTACTTGAACCATGACTTGCTCGAGCAAGGATAGGGTTGTGAGCGTATAGATACGGAAGGGGATGATGATGCATAGGAACTTGATCAAGATCACGAGAGATCAAGATTGAAGATTGGGTTAGCCTCAACCATGCATTTAAAATTCATCCCCTTAAAATAAATAAATTAAAAAAAAACACACACACTCACAAAACAAAGCTTTTGATAATTTTTGTATCCATTTTCCTTCATATCAAATATCTAAAAGATCAAAATTTATGTGTGAATTTTACTTTATGCTCTTAGCATGTTTAACTTAACAACTGCTTAATGGAACTTTTTCTCACATGGCTTCTACTTTACAACTCAAAAGAATGCATGTCAATTGAAAAAGAGCATGACCAATATCAAAAACTGGTTGGTCTTAAACAAAAGCACTGGTCATACTCCAAAGAGATTCTCAAATGTCAGAAATCTCCACTAGTTGAGCACTGATCCCCTTGAATATAATAAAGATAGATAGAGTTTATGCTATTTGAATATATATCATGCATGTAATTAATTTTTTTTATTTGATAGAAATTAAAATAAACTAAGTGTAAAACTTAACGATGATGGTGGAACATTGTGGGCAAAGGCACTGGTGAAATTATTGGGTTCGTATACCGGACGACGTCCGGAGCCTAATGAAAATGCACCACATCATCTTCTACTCAGTACTGAACAATACCAAGCAATACTGAGCTCGGTACTACTCAGTATTGCCCGTATTGTTCGGTACCAAACTCAGTACTTCACATTACCGAGTTCAGTATTACTTGATATTGTGAAGTACCGAACGTAAGTTGTGTCGGTGTCCGAATACAATAATCTCCCAAGGCACTGGCAGCTTCAATGGGATGCTAGAGACAATAGTGACTAGCTGGTAGACAATTTGGGCGGTCGACAACAAGAGTTGACTCAGCTTGCGGTGTATTTAAAATTCAACTAAAAACATGCAAATTTTGAATACAAGAAAAATGAACCACAAATGAATTTAGAGTTCATCAACATTTTACCTTACATTCCTTTTTCGTCAAACAAGCACCACAATTCCTAAATTTTGAATACTTTTCGCATACTTTTCATCAAACCAAACAACCTCTTGATAATATATTGTCCACTCAATGAAATCCCATACAAAATTAGTTTTTTTTTAAGCTTTCAAAAATATTTTACCAAACATGCTCGCAATAAAAATCCTTCCATTCTTTTTCATCTGCTTTGACCTACAAAGTGGTAATTAGAAAGGATTTCACACTGGTAAAAAAATAATAATTAACATAACTAGTTATTACCACCTTAACATGAAATGCAGCTTCTGCAACAGGAAAACACAAAAAGGGTTGGATGTAATTTAAAGTTGGTTTAATATATATTAATCTAAAGGTTACCACCTTTAACTGATCAGCACAGATTTTTTGGTATTTTAACTCCTAAACTAACATTTAAAAATTAAACTGAACATCAGTAGCATAATAATTCAGTAATCCTTCTACAAATACAGAGTTATAATCTAAACACATCTCACAATAGTTAAAAGAAATCAACATAACATATCAAAGTTATGATGTCAATACATCTCACATTAGCAAAAGGAAATCAACATAACATATCAAATCACCTACACATCCAGTACAAATTACTATAACATAAAGCAAATTAATCCACATTAAAAAACCACCAAATATCTCTAGAGGAACGACACCAATCTTAGAATATCAAAACCACACATAGATAAATCATCATCATCATCATTTGCAGTAAAAGCATTCAAATCAAGAGTTCAGGAGGCAAATTATGGCCAATACTAGGGCTGTGTCCAGCATTACTAGGTGAAGTCTCATTAGCCATGTACATGCAACAGTCATTCTGAAAGCTTTTTCTTGAGCATGACAGCTTCATCTTAGTGGAAGAAGAGCATTTGGGAGAAGCTGAAGCTTCAAGAGATACAAGAGTTCGAGTGCTTTCAGAATTGAATACTTGCATGAGAAAAATAATTATAAAGAAGAATTTAACAAGAGGGAGATGCTTCGCAGAGAAGACCATGGATTAGTATGGCACAGTGCTAAAACAAGGTAAGAAGAGAAGCTAGGAAGCTCTAAGCAAAGCAATGCAGAGGCTGGAGGAACTTGGATTAAAACGTTCAGGTCCCTCCCTTTATATGGAAGTTGAATCCTGTTGAGGATGGAGGGTCCCAATATAAAGCAATTAGTTGTAAATGCATAAAGTGAACTCTATTTATCTGAAATTGTTGGGTTTTATGTAAAATAAATCCAGGCATATAATTCGCACTGTTTGGTTTAATGTAAATTCATAATAGGATACTCAACCGCCCTTCGTGCCTTCGTGGTAATGAATTAGGCAACATAATTGAGTTGGAAAATTATTGGAGATCCAAAGATAGAGGAGGATTTGGTCACTATAGAGGGATCTTGAAAGTAAGGCAAATGCAGATGGCTCAGCCATTCACCTTACACCAGGATCTCAAAAGTAGATGTAAAGAAATTGCTTCAAAACTATACTTTAGAGTCACTATACTTGCAATCAAACATATATTCATCAAGAGTTTTATTAAAGCTGCTTTATGAACTTTTCATGAGCAAATTTGTGAAAAAAGCTAAGCAATTTTCCCAAACAACATGCACCTGATTTGTAACAGCTTATAACAAAAAAACTAAAGCAAACTTATGACAAAAAAGATAAAGTAAATGAGGCCTTCAATTATTTAGGGAGCCTAGTAATTATGAATTCTATTAATTTTGATAGCCTAAGGCTGAAAAGTAGTCCTAGCTTTCACATGGGGCATTAATGTTAATGAAGACTACAATGCTTTAGAAGAAATAGGGATCCATATTGATGAACCAGCAATGGATGCCAATAATATTTTGGCATATTCCTTGTAAAAAACTGTCTTGTAATCACTATGTAATTAGTTATTTTCATAGAAAGAAATTACCTAGAATAAACTAGAATTCTGTTGCATAATTAGGGGTGTAAGATCCTCGATAAAATACAAACAAATTTTAAATCATTTCTTTCTCTTTTCAACTTTTATATTAGACATCTACGATTTTAATTTATAAGACACCGTTAACATCATATTATCTTTTTTTTAATATTAAGCAAACTTAAGGGAAAATTATATAAGATGGTTTTTAGACCTGCAATACTCAATGGCGCAGAATGTTGGCCATTAAAAGAGAAGCATAATATTAAGTGTTGCAGAGATGAGGATGCTTACGTGGATGAGTGGCTTTACTCTTTAGAGACAAGATACGAAATGAGCATATACGTGAAAAGGTTGGAGTAGCTCCAGTGGCAGATAAGATTAACAGATAGTCATCTTAGATGGTTTGGTCACATAAAATGGCGGCTTTTTGATCACCTGGTTAGGAGAGTTGATGTATTAGATTTAACCTATGTTAAGAAAGGTAGACGTAAACCTAAAAAGACTTAGTTAGAAAATATTAGAAATGGCCGTTCTTTATTAGATATAAATGAGAATTTGACTCTTAACTAGACACAATGGAAAAACAGAATTTATGTAGCCGCTCCACGTAGTGGGATAAAGGCTGAATGTTGTTGTTGTAAGCAAAAAAATCTACAATCACATGACTTCAGATTTGCACATAACAAAGGAAAGCAAAATACCCAATCAAAAACAATTAGGTGAACATGGCAAGGATGATCATATTGTAATGCATGTATTCTGTAATTAATATTAAAATTATAAAAATAAAATAAATTTTACATTAGTTAGGATGATTACAATATAACATACTGTATTATATCTTCTCAAATTTTTATAGTCTCCTGAAATTATTTTTTTTTTTTTATTATTTTCATATAAAGTTTTATTTTTCTCCAAAATTATAAGTAGAAGCAACCAAAAAACGAAACAATATTAAGGATAGCTTAAGGTTGGGTGCTGGTGTGAAACTCCTTAAAGTAAAAGAAAGCTAACTCTTAAATATCGAGGCGGCTTTTGGTGTAATGGCTGCAATTTTCGTAAGAAACTCCGTAGTTAAGCGTGCTCATCCTAAAGCAATTCTGGGATGGGTGACCTACTGGGAAGTTACACCAATAAGACAAAACCGTGAGGCTCTTAGGCTAAAGCAGACAATTATCTCGATATTTAAGAGTTTGGCCTGTTACAGCTGGTTAGCTTAAGTGGTAATGAATTTGAAAGTTGTTGATGATGGGTGACCTACTGGGAAGTTACACCAATAAGACAAAACCGTGAGACTCTTAGGCTAAAGCGGACAATTATCTCGATATTTAAGAGTTTGGCCTGTTACAGCTGGTTAGCTTAAGTGGTAATGATTTTGAAAGTTGTTGATGATATTCTGAATTCAACACAAAGTTTATGCCTTTAACACACTCCATTCCTTAAAAAGGGGAAAAAGAGACCTAAGCTTTCAATATTAAGCTTTACTGGAATGGAAGCCCAGTATATCTATTGCCTACATTCCTAGCCTTACATACACCTTTTCTTTATCTATTTAATATTGATAGCTTAACAACCATCACCTCTGCTTTTACTTTTCTTGTATCTATAAAGTTCTGCATTTATTTTTATGACTAACTAATGAAATGTTAACCATCAGTTCATAAAGATTCAACTGCTTTTCGTGACCAAAGCACTTCATACACTTGGAATATTCTCAATCGCTTTAGTGGTGATTATGTGCAGAACCTCAGCAATAAGACAGTTCAATAGCACATGAAAAGTTCATGAAGATACTCGACAACACGTAATAATCCAAAGTAAAGATACAATAATCCTGTTCTTGAAAACGTATCTTACCCTGTATACACCAGACAATAACAAGACTGGAAGTGATTTTCCAGTTTCTTTGGTCAGGATAGGATTTATATCAGTGTCTAAACCCATTATAAGTTCAATCTTCAGTCAAGTCAAAATCCACTTCAATTTGTTCTTGTCATGTTCGTCTTTGATGGTTTGTTCACATAAAATGGCAGCCCTCAGATGACCCGGTTAGGAAAGTAGACGTTCTTGTCATGTTCGCCTTTCCTGGGCCATTCATTTTGTTGTGGCAGCCTAAGCCCCTAGTCACCGATCTGTTGGTTCAGAGGTCTTTACTGTACTTAATGAACATTCTAACTCTTTAGTAAATATCTAAATATCCCACAAAAACACATCAACTAATATAGATTGAAAAATATGATGTGAAGCGGTTTGCTTGAGATAGTGTAATATTGTAAAATATTCACATCAAGACATCAGAGTAGGTTGAACTACCCTGATCATGGGTACTAAAAAGACATGAAGCAACATTGAGCATAGGGGATAAAGCCAATGTGAAAATGAATGAAAACCAGTAGGGACAGCATAGTTCGATTAGCTTTCTGAAAAACAAGGGTAGAGAAAAAAAAAGCAACCAAAATGGCTCACACAAATGTGCTTCCGCAATCACCAAGACGAATTTGAAAAAGATGACTCAGATAATGAGGACAAGACTAGGGTTTCGTATGGGGCGGCTTTCTCACTGCTTCTTAAAGAAGCTTTTTAGTATACAATTAAAATTTTTATACTAAAAAGTTGTTTTAAGAAGCAGTGAGAAAGCCATCCCAAACGAAGCCTAAAGTGGTGCCAACTGTATGATGGCCACATTATCACAAAAAAGTACAAGAAAAACCATGGATGCTTATTCACTAAAATACCTCAGTTCACAAGTTGAGGCCTTTTTTCTGCTGTATTTTCTAGAAAAAGCACAAGCTATATATTCTTGACAACCTGCTCCTGCAATATTTTCTAACTAAAGGCACACGTTATTGTAACAATATAATAAGACCAGTAACAGAATCTGCTTACGTGTTAAGAAAGAGCTTCAAATATATCTTTGAAAACTCAAAACATTTTGTGACTTTCTATGCCAGTTATGATGTTCATCCTTGACAAAGTTACACTTGAACTATTATTTAAGATCTGTAACTAATGCATCCTAATTTTGTACAGACTCCAAAATATAATTCTCTGCTGTTCCTCACTCTACTTCAAGTGGAAGTCTGAAGCTGTGACAGGAGATAGAGGCAACCTGAGGACAAGAGGATGGATACAGCAAAGAAGAGTAGATCTTTAGGAGAACAAATTGTCACTTTCCTGCTCTTATCAAACAAGCCAATCAGTAGGACCAACACTATCGCATGTCCAACTTTTGTTTTCAGCTCACTTACAGACTTTATTTCCAACCATTTAGGCCTTGCCTGTAAATTTACCGAATAAGCTATGAATTGCATTTGATAAAAAAATCAAAGCTATGAGGACAAGTTCAGTAAGCGTATATGAAAATACTATAATATAAGCCTCATACAAATATAAAGCGTACAATACTAAGGAGAGAGAGAGAGAGAGAGAGAGAGAGGTGAAAGGACAAAAAGAGAGAATTACTACAAATTTTCAGGCCAATTTTTAAAATGGATCATCACTTAATATTAGTTAAGCAGAGAATATAATTTTAAAAAAATTAAGAGCTTAAAAACATTTGGCATTTTTCAGGAATCGCAAATTTGCATTTTCATAAAAAACACAAAAATTGCAATAAGAAGTTCATTTCTTCTTCTTCTTCTTCTTCTTCTTTTTACCTCTACTAAGCAGCCAAAAGAAACAGACAAAACAAAATAAAAAAAATATGCTTTAAATCATTACCTGTGTCGAGATCTCCCCATATCCCGCTCAAGTCGCTACACTCCCGTCACTGCAACGACCTACCCATACCTCTGCAGCGGCGCCGAAGATGTCTCCTCACGCGTGCTCTGCCTCGACCCCATTTTAGCGTTGTTAAAATGAGAGGAGATGAGAGCCTTCGGTTCTCTAGCTCCCACAACATCTCCACGCGCAAAAGCAGCCCCTACCTCCATCAACCGCGACCAAGCTGATCGGATCATACGTCCGACTTTGGCTCCCCCATTCAAACCGACGCCGAGACCGATCCCCTTGATCCCTTCAGCCAGAGAGAGAAAGAGAGAGAGGAACCTTTCTTCTTCCTTGGCCGAACACCTCCCAAAATTCCTCCCGCCGAACCAAACCCAGAGGCCCTCCCGATCACCGCCTTGCCGACCGACCCTCTGAAGCTAAATCTCCGATCTCCACCTAAGGCAAGGGATTTGGGTATGGGAGCACTCAATTCGTGTCGGGCCGGCAAACCGACAATACACACTTTTCTCTAGCATGGTGGGAAGGGAACCCGACGTGACACCTACGATGAGGTAAGTGAGCGACCCCTCGGCTCCAAAAACTCTTTTTTGGTGTTCGTGGCGCACCGGAAAATTGTCTATACATGCTTTTCTCTAATGTGGTGGGATGAAAATCCAGTGCGGTGCCTACGACGAGATCGGGATATTCATAAGTACCAGCTTGCGGGGAAAAAACTGCTTCTCTTTTGCAACAGGTACCGAAGACTCATACACGCCTTTTTCTGGCGTGGTGGGGACAAAGATTTCACGGCCGCAGTGTCCTCTTACGAGGAACCTACCGTACACGCTTTTCACTAGTGTGGTAGGAGGCCCAATTTTTCCGTAGGTTTCCCCTAAACGGGGGAGACGTCGGGAGGTTGCAAAAATTTCGGGTGAAAATATGACTGCACTCGGACTTGTCTGAACTCAAAAGAACAAAGAACCTGGACTCAAATGAACATGAACTGTGAACTTGTGGACCTTTGAACTTGATTGAACACGAGCAAAGAACCTATGAAAATAAACTCAAATGAATTGAATCCAATTTGAACAAAATACATCAATAACTTGGAATCAAAATAATAACAAGGACCTGACTCAAACTCAATTTGAAAATGAAATGAATTAAATCAGACTACTTAAACTTACATTCTGAACTCAAATTGAATACTAATGATCTGAACAATTTGAACTTGAGCTAGTACTTGAAATGAACCAAAGACTTGAACTTGAATGGAGTCTGAACTCAAGAGGACCACAAGGAATCCAAATATGAACCAGACTTGAACAAACACTTGAGGCTCAAATATATACAAAGAACAAACTTGAATCATATGCAAGAAGACTTGTCGACTTGTACTCAAATGAACTCAAATCATAAGAGCAATAGAGGATCTGATTTGAGCTTGGATCTAGATGAACTCAAGCGAGAACTTGGGTCAGACTGCAAGGGACCCGATTATAGAGATTAAACTTGAATGAACTTTAAAGAACTTAATTCATATGCCATTATCTTGAGTCTCTGAATTGAGGACTACACGAAACTGCTAAAGATGCAAGGTCCTTAGTGACAAAGTCTACACTTTCAAATAAACAAGGGTGAATAAAAATGCCATTGTATTCAATCCTGCAGTCAACAACCCTTCAATGACAGCCATATACATCACCCTCTTAAAATATAGATGTATAATACACAGCAAATGCAAGTGCCCACAATCTACTGTGGAAGATCCTCAAACATAAGTGATTTGCAAGGAGACTCATTGGTTCCCCACATGTATTGAAATCAGTAAAAAGGAATGAACATAATGACTTATCAATAGTCATAATAACGATATACAACAAATGATACTCCTTACAAATTTGCCCGCGAATTGAGAGGGCAATACTGACGCTTGATAGTGGAGGACCCGCCCCTACAAGCAAGTACAATCAGCAAACCAACCTGAGATTGGTGAAAGGTGTATATGATGTAGGAACAATGGGTCTTCTACAAACACTTCCAGGAAGTCATAGTGAATACAGCGGGCCCTTCCTACAAATGCATACGAACTGCTTGTGGATAACAACAGTGGGTATATCATAAGCACAACGAATCACTGTGGACACAAGTACATATATCACCTACAGTAGCGGTGATTGAGGCACCGCTAGTGCGTCGTGCATAAAGACAACCCGATGTATGGAAGAGGACACCTCCTGACATAATGGAAAGAAAGTTTGAACAAATTAAAACTAAACTTTCTGGTGTTTCAAAGTTTCTTCTTGGTCTCCACAACATCGAAAACAACAAATCTACTACACTGGTGATCTTGGAAGGAATTCTTCTCGAGGTAGTGGTCACGAATCTCAAGAAAGACCTCGGTGAATGAGAAAAGGGAAGTCCACATGATGAGATGTCTCATGACATCCAGATAATACCACCACCGGATCCGCAACACTCGCACTAGCGGATAGAAGACGTTTATAACTATTTCAAAATACCCCTGTATGTGCACTATAATTTGTATACACATAGGTACACTAAAGGGAAAAATATAATCTCGACCCGCATGGGCCCCGACGAGCATGTTATTAATACACATGTGACGTCTAGGGATACTGCGTGGGTCAGTAAGTGAATTCAAGTTTGAACCCGTTCCTCCTATGTGGATCAATAGGAGTCGACAAGGTTCAAACCTTCAAACAAATACACGGTTGTGGCGACCGGTGTATTTGTTTTAATATATTCATATTAGGCATTCAATACTTATAATCAAGAGAATTCACTAACAAAGACATAAAGCCTATGAAACCCGATCTTTTGTTGATAGCTCGATAGAGTTGACAGGGTTCAATCCACAAATGAAAATGACCCCCTTATACCCCGATGATGATCGTGTTAAATGCTTATTATCAACCGGAGATTTTCACAAATATTTTCAAATGCCTCCCAAAAGTCCATTCAAAACACAAAATTTCACAAAGTCCAAAATCTAATAAATCCCAAATTCTAAGATATTTAAATTTGAAATCATCCATTAATCACTCAAAAAAAAATCCATCCACCCTCCGCAACAGTTTGCCAGGGTGGACAAATTAAAGTTTACTTTAGCTCACAAAGAGTTAATGCCTAATCAAAAATATCACTATGACTCATTCTCAAACAATCTCCAGCTAGTAAGGACATGATACGTGTCCTCTAACCGGCGGGTTTGCCGCCAAATGGCACCACAGGATAAACGGTTATGACCCATGGCCCTCTGAACCGAGTGATTTTGCCGTCAAATTGCACCACGAAATATCGGTTATGGCCAGAGCCAATACGCTCCTTAGTGGCATCAAATCCTTGTGATATGAATCAATAGAATATAATCGATAGGGCACAAAGCCCTCTGTTAGCTAAGGTGAATTCAAATTTGTCCCCTTAGACAAATATCCACCCCAGGTCTTTAAGGTACCCTTGGAAGAATCAACCCATGGCTACCAACAAGGATCCTTCTATCAGGTTGGGTCGACTACCTCCTCTGACTAAGTAGACCAGGGACCATGATGGTCCGAGATGACAGAACCATGAGATCTTGATCGGGTCTATCATCTATTCCCCCATCATCTGCTTTAAGTGCAAGATGGTGACATTTCCAATTTTTAAGTATCAAATCTTCAAATTCTCAACCATTTCCAAGCACCTCAAGTCTCAATACCCAATGCTGCTACTATATGCCAGATAACACGTATATTATACGTATTTGATTGACACTTGCCTTAATCGAAAGTTCTCTCTCGTTATCGGGAGGGGTAATTAACTATAGGGCTTGCACCTATAAGAAACCAGAACTCATATCATAAAGTCCTCGCAAAATGAGGGCGAAACCTCTGGGTAGTGTCTTTTTTACAAACTCATATGCCTTACAAAATTTACCCCGGAACCTAATTCGTTAAAACTCCCTAGCCGAAGAAAAAGCAAAAAAAAAAAAACACAATCAGTGCGGGCGGAGGCCGGGGCTGAATTTTTGGAGCCCACACTTATTATGTTTATTTAATAACATCTTTTTTGTTAATGCTTTTTTAAAATTTCTCTTAATTTATTGTTAATATTTTTATTTATTTTTATAATGAAACTTTTTTAAATGTTAATTTCCCAATGTAAATATTTTGTTAATTTATGTTTAAAAATTTATGAAGTTGTTTTATATATTTTTATGATTATATATTAATTATGTATTTTTAATAATTTTATATTTTGACAAATTTTGATTTTAGTTATATATTTATAAAAATAGTTTCAATAATTTTAAAATTTACAAAAATATTGTATATCATATATAATTTTTAGATTAGCTTCAATTTTAAAAAAAGATAGTTAAATATTTAAAAGAATATTTATCAAATAGATATTTATATTTATATAAAAATTATCTAATGTTAATTTTTACTTAATTTTTTTATATTAATTTTATGCTTAAAAAATAAACTCAATTATTTATTTAAAATTTAAAGTTTATTATCATTTATTAGGTTAGTTATTAATTTATTAATTTGATCATGTTGTTTTGAAAATCATCCTATCTTCCATTGACTTTTTTTGGAAAAACAAATTTTTTTTATTTTGAGTAAATAATTAATTAATTTAATGATAAACATAATTTATTAAAGAAATAAGTAGACAATTACTAAAATAAATAAATAAATGAAAATTTAACAAAAAATTAAAAATTCAATTACTAAACCACTAATGATTTCTGCTAATGACTCTTGATGCTTAGTGCAAAGAGAATGGCTAACACCAACTGCTATTTATAGCAGCAGTTGTGAATTCCCATGAAAGCATAGTGGAAACATTTGACAACAAACAACAACAACAACAACAACAACAAGCATTTGTCCCACTACGTGGGGTCAGCTACATGAATCTTTTTTCGCCATTGTGTTCGGTTAAAAGTCAAATTCTCATCTAAATCTAATAAAGAAATATCATTTCTAATATTCTCTAACCAAGTCTTTTTAGGTCTACCTCTACCTTTTTTAACATAAGCCAATTCTAATACCTCAACTTTCCTAACCGGATCATCGGAAGGTCTCCGTTTAATGTGACCAAACCATCCAAGGCGACTCTCTCTAATCTTATCTTCCACTGGAGCTACTCCAACCTTTTCACGTATATTCTCATTTTGTATCATATCTCTAAGGGTCAAGCCACTCATCCACCTAAGCATCCTCATCTCTGCAACACTTAACTTAGTATTATGCTTCTCTTTTAATGGCCAACATTCAGCACCATAAAGCATTGCAGGTCTCACCACCATCTTATAGAATTTTCTCTTAAATTTGAAGGGGACTTTTCTATCGCACAATAATCGTGATGCATTCCTCCACTTCAACCATCCAACTTGAATTCTGCTGATAATATCCCCATCAATTTCACCATTGTGGACCTCCGAAAGAGCACCGCGCGAACGGGTCGATTGGAAGGGACAGATTGGATCGCGCATACGACTGACCATTGAGGATAGAGGCTGACGCCAACACACCTCAATGGGTAGTAATATACATGACCAAATCACGGGTTTCCCCCATCCGATGCAAGAGCTCGAATGGGGTTTAGTAGATGTGGGACCGAGTTTCCCACGGGCGCAAGCCCCCGTGGTTAATTACATCCCAGGCCGGAACCTGAGAAAACTCTCGATTAAGGATCATACATTATCCTCTCCTAAAATGGGATCGGCACAAGGGTATAGACTAGGAAATCCTACTCAAGGGGAAGAAAGGTCCGAAGGGCTGAATCAACATGCGTGGTTCATACCAGCATTCGGAGGCTCTAGGGTACTAAAGAGAAACTGGAGGAAATAAAATCAAGCATTCAATCACATGCGTGAGAGAAGGATGGAGGTGGCGTCATCCTGTGACGCGGATAAGTAGGATTTAGGGTCCCTGAACAGAAAGGACCTACCTACTATTTAAGGCATACTACGAGACCGAATGTAGTAGCCCCGAATCCTAAATCTAGGTTGGGCTTAGTGTTCGACACACACTAAGACCAGTGTCCTAGCTAATGCAATGCAAAGATCTGGACTTATCCCGGCCTGGATTGGGGGAGCCAGCTAACCACCTAATCGCTTCAAAACCATGCTATCGGGTCAATTATGAAAGATGGGTGGAATGTACAGTTTATTGGAAAGAGGACCGACATCTAAAGGATTTCCTAAGTGGTCCTGGACTTATGTTGGGTGAATGCCCCTAACTAATGCAATTAAATTTTAATTAAATTGATTTCTAATGCAATGCATGCTAGTTGAATTGTCAGCTCATGAATGCTTTGGATTTTAAAAACAGGCTTAATATAAAATAATTTTTAGAAAAGACTGAGTCTCCCTAGGTCCGGCACTTCATCCTCATAGGCCAGATTATCCGGACTCTACCCGCAGGCAGGGAGATGTCTTATTAGAAGGAGAGAGAAGATGCAGTAATATGCATGCGACCCCGGACGATTCCAGCAATTCCCTAGGTGCGTTAAGTTTCTATGTTATTTAAAACTTAAATATTAAATTTTGGTTATGAGTATAAAAAATTTTTGCAGTCCTTAAAGAGCCTAAAACGATCCAGGCGAAAACAAAAACGGCATGCAAGAAAGAAACCTAGAAAAAGCAGGTAATTCTACTGCGCAATCAGGTAAACACATCAATATAAATCCAACTAATCAAGTAAATGTCCATAGGCCAACTGCCCTTTAATTACAACCCAGGGTATGCAGAAAAGTAAAGTGGCCGGGCACCACTGCCAACAACCCGGATTTCTAAGCCTATGACAGACGCCAACAACTTTGAGTGGGATATTGGGTCTTCAAATCTTCAATATCTTCAGTCTCCTGGGTATCTTCTCCTTGGACTCCTTGGATCACTCCTCCTTGGACTCCTTGGATCCGTCGTGACTTGAATATCCAAACGAAGAGACAATTCATCCTAGTATGGGTGTATTGCCTTTTCTCTTTGGATATCTAAAGCCATCCAGCTCGATCTTCCAAATGGAAGAAGACTCTCCCCTTAGGGATGCCTTCTTCTTTTGGAATCCGAACTGGATAAGAATATCACAACTCGAAGTTGTTTTCACAACTCTTAACAATATTACAATTTTTACATTAATTGAAAAGCATAAAAAAAATCTAAAAGGACCTGCATGGTTATCCTAATAAAAATCCCAAGCAGTTTATATAAAGAATGAAAATGCTAACACCATTGACCCTGTGCCAAGCCATGCTCTTAATTTTGAGGGCTAAGCGCTCCACCTGTGCAGTTATAATTAATTTAGCCATCATTTTTATTTAGGGGGAGCTGAGCAAGCACCTGCATAAAACACATTATTAGAAATCATGACATTGCTCCCCCCTTTTATCAGCATGAGCATGGCCACCTGCACGGAAGAACAGTATATATATGGCGCTCCTAACCTAGGGGTAAATCTAACGCTCACATCCAGAGTGCAGAAAAAGTAAGCAAACACAGCAATCATTTTTCAAACAGCATGCAATGAAAACCACGGAAAGCTCCGGCACACAGCAGAAAAGTAAAACACAGCGGCCTAACCTAGGTCTAGAAGTGGTGCCCTAGCAAACCATTCTATGTGTGTGTAAGGCTTGTGTAGTTTGGATAGATCCTAGGCAGGATAGTTAGTTAAAATTATCTAAAGTTCAAATCTGTTGAAGGTCAGAAAAGGAAATTTTTGTTGAAATTCAAATATTAGTGAATTGGGGTGCATTTTAGTTAATATAGTTTGTTGATCAATTTTAGGAATTTAGGGTGATGATATTTGAAGTTAAAGTTATATTAGCCAATTTTGGAAAGTTCTGGGTCCTCCTAGGAGCTAAGCTAAGGGTCCAAAAGGTCACTATAGGAAATGGGCTAGGTTTGGGATTCCTAACACCCTAGGAAAATACTAGACCTTAATACGAGTAGTTAGACAGGTAATAGGCTGAAATCCGAGTTCTCTAGGCAAAGTTACGAATTTTCTAAGTTTCGGGCCCTAAATGAACTACGGTTGACCAAAAAGTTGACTTTCTAATCTAAGCCAATTTCTGGAAACCTAAGATTTTCAATAAATACTAGGCCCTAATTGGAGTCTAATGCAAGTGAGTTTACCTAATTTGGAATTTTCTACAATTAGTTATGGATTTCTAAAGGTAGGGTAATTAAAGGAATTTTCTAAACTAACTAGGAAAGGGCCTTGTTTACTGTTTTGCTCCAAACAAGCTCCAAACTGATTGGAATCACTCCCAAAGATCAGGGATGACTTAAGAAAGTGTTCCCAAGTGTTTGGAGAAAATTTGGAATTTTTAGTAATTTTTAATAATTTATTAGGGGCAAACTGGTAATTTCCACCTATGGTCAAATTGTGGGTCAACCTGAAGTCAAACTAGGGAGCCCTATTTATCTAAGGTCAAGGATCAGATTCTGAACAAATCAAGCTATTATGGGTAATTTTCTGACCTAAAATGTAATTATTGTAATTTTCGGAAGGTCTCGGGGCCTTAATTAGCAGGTTAATTAGGGTTAGTTAACTAAGGGGTCTAACAAGCCCTAAAAATTCCTAGAAAATTATGAAAGGCTTATGATGTCACTAAGTTTAAATGTTGAAGTTTTCATGTCGTTTTGGGATCTATCCTAGCTCCTAGAAAACTTCTAAGTTCGCTAGACAGGTCCTTAATTTTTGTCCTTAGGGTGTCACTACGTTGTAGGAGTTTAAAGTGATGTTTACACTAACCCTCGGGATAATAAATGCATGGGAGTACATAAATAAAATAAACACACCATGTCCTTAGATCTAGGAGAACCTAAGCTAAGTGCTCGTGGTGCGACCTACACATGCAATCTACGAAAATAAAAAAAGACAGACACCTAAAGAACGGATTAGTGAATGATTGGGACTCAACCATTCACTAACCCACTTCCCCATGATTGCTCTTCATTCATAGAACCTATGTCTAAAATTTCATGAAGCAAGTCTCCCAAGGTTAAGAGATTTAATATATAAGTAGTTTCAAAGTAGTTTAAAAATACTTAAGTATATATATACATAAATTTTGGAAATTAAGATAATAAAAAAAATAGGTTGGATTATAGTAAATAGGTATATGGGCGACTTGTTGACCACTCAATCAAGACTCGCAACGATTTAAAAATATTTTTGTATCCTGAAAATAATTATCATAATTAATATTTAATATCGAAAATATTCGAATAATCGAATCTAAATAATGATTGGTCAAAACAGCCAAAATCAAGGGCTGGAAATGGCTTCAAAACATAAAGCTCGCTTTTCTGAAAAGAACGAGGGGTTACACGTCAAAATCTGAGTTAAAACGGCGAAGATACGAAATTCCGAAGTTAAAACATAATAAAATAACATTTTTTAAATAGCCCTGTTTCACTGGTTTTGAAATAACAGGAAATACAGACATAATTTTCATCTGAAAATAGTTTTAAAATATGCAGAATTCAGAGTACATCTAAAACAAGGTATTGTGTGTTGACAGTGGACTTAAAACGACAAAGTTATGAAATTTCGAAGTTTAAGTATAATAAAAATAATATTTGAGAATAATCCAGTCTGCTGTTTTCAAAATAAGTACAGAAATACTAAAAATATTTGTGCAGTGCAGACTCCAGGATGTGCAGAATCAAAATACGATCAAAACAAGACGTTGTGCGTTAAAAACGGACTTAAAACAAAGAAGTTATGTATTTCGAAGTTTTAAAACAATAAATAGTTTTCAAAATAATAATAAAAAAAAATAATATAATGTAAAAAAAAATAAAATATCATATAATAATGCTTTAATAGTTCTGAAGCCTAAAATAATTTAAATATACATGTATATGTAATAATAATATATATATTTTAGTAATTAAAATAATCTAAATAGTTAAAATAATATTTAGTTAGTGAAAATACATTTTTTTTTATAATAATAATAATAATAATAATAATAATAATAATAATAATAATAATAATAATAATAATAATAATAATAACAATAATAATAATACAAAACAGTAAGCTTATAATGGTTATGATGATAAATAATAATTAAAATAGTAATATAATACTAATTACATAAAAATAATCATTTAAATAATAATAAAAAAAAAGTTATATTTCTGTTTTTAAAATAAATTAAAACCCATAGGTTATTTTTATAAAAAAAAATTTTTATCATGTAGAGGACGACGATACGAGTCCAACGAGGTATTGTACGCAAAAATCGGACGAAAAAACGAATTTTTGGCGATTTTTGGAAGTTTTCTGGATTAAAATATACTTAAAATATAATTTAAAACAGTTTTTTATACATAAGCCGGCGGCGGGACACGTGGCGAGGTCTGATTGGCCCGCGGAATTGCGGCCAATCATTGATTGGCGGCGCATTGATTGCGCCGCCGTCCCATGATTGCGGCAATGATGCCGCAATCACGGCTCACTCATCCACGTAGGACGGGAGCCAGGAGCCGCCCGATCTCGCGCCTATCCAAACGGACGGCTGAGATCCAGGCGAACCGCAATCCAGGCGCCCAAGCGGACCGCGCGGCTGGACGGACCCGCGGTCCCTCTCGATCAGAACCGTCGATCTGAAGATCAACGGCCCGATCTACGGGATGCGCATACAGGCGATCGACCGAAGCCCTAAACGGATAATCGCCTCGTTCTCTTGATTCGCTCGATGGTTTTCCACAAAATTTTAACCACAGATAATAGACATGAAGAGCATCGTTGGGGAATACTTTTTTTGAATTAAAACTCGCTAATAACGACGCTAATTAACCCTAAGTGTTTTAACTAGGGTTTGAGATTATACCTAAAATACTCGATAGAATCGAGGGATTTCTGGCTTGTTGCACTTGTAGACTGTCCACGCTCCTAGTTGTAGAAGAAACCACGAGCTCTAGACGTCTGGATCAACGGGAAAACGCCTTGGAAGTTCCACGTTCTCGGGTCGCCGGAGAACTCGCCGCCGGCGGCTTGGGGCGGCCGGGATCTGATCGGGGAAGGAAGTGAAAGTCTCTAGGAACCCTCACAAGAAATCTCTGAGCAAGAGGAGGCCTAGAGCGCGAGCAAGAAAAAAAAGATCCAAAATTTAACCTAAATCTTGCTATTTAAACTCCCCTCTCTCCCTTGGACGGTGGAGATGAGATCAAGGGTTAAATTCAGAGGGAGAGGGAGTGATTTAGGCGGGATTTGCAATTCCAAAACGTTCCAAATCAATTAGGGCATTAATTTGGGTATTAATGGGCTCTAAATAGGTTATTTTAACCTATTTAAGACTCGGTTTGACCGAGTCAACGATTGACTTGGTCAAATCAGTCAAGAGAGTCAAAGGAGTCAATGGGTTGAGCCTTGAAAGAGTTTAAATTGGATTTGGGCCTCTAATGGGCTTAATGGGTCAATATGGTCAACCCTGGTTGACTTGGTCAACCGGGTTGACTCAGGGTCCGAGCTCGGACTCAACAGACTCGACTCGACCCACTGAACTCAATGGGGAGGGCCATAAGGTCTGGCTCGGTCAAGTTGACCAAGTCAACTGTTCAGGCTCAAATCTGGGCAAAATCGAGGTCAACAAACGGACCCCCAACAGGAGTGGCGAACAACTAGTGAACCGCTCGTGTTGGCGTTGACCGACTAAGCCACAAAAAAGTAGAGTGAAAATCATGAATGGAAGAATATCAGAAATATAGTGGAAAAAGAAGGAGATTCTTCTCCTGGCCTTGCCCCATAGTGGGGGCAGAGCCTAGGAAAGAAGAAAAAGAAGCAGCAGTGCACAAGCCAAGAATCACCAAAATGGTGAACTGGTAGTAGGGTCTTCTCCTGGCCTTACTCTTCGACAAGGGTAGAGCCGAGGATAGAACCAACGGTAAAGATCACCTAAAAAAAAAGGTGAAAACAAAGTAAAGGGGATTCTCTTATAGCCTTGCCTCGTAGCGAGGGCAGAGCAGAAAGGAGAATCAACAGGAAAGGTCACCACTAGGGTGAAAAAGTAAGGTGGTATCTCTCCTTGCCTTGTCCTATGGAGTGGGCAGAGCTAAAGAGAGAACCAAAAGTAGAGTAGTAAAAGCACACAAACTATCTGCCTGACTATATCGACTCAGCAGAGTAGAAGGTGAAGGGGGTCCCATCTCCTCCTGCCTATTTCGGGACAGTGGATTGGGGTGACTCAGTATCTGCCTAACCAAATCGGGTTGGCAAACAAATGAATCACAAAGCCTGGTGTTTTCCTAATCGGAACAAGACACTCAGGGAAAAGGGTGGCGAGGAGTTCCTGCCAGGTGCTCTGTCAGGCTCTCTCTATCAAGTAAGTCAAACCAGCTTCCTGTCTGTTCATTTCAAACAGCAGGATAGAAGATGAAAAGATCCCATCTCCTCCTGCCTATTTCAGGACAGTGGATTGGGGTGACTCAGTATCTGCATAACCAAATCGGGTCAGCAAACAAGGAAATCACAAAGCCTGGTGTCTGCCTAATCGGAACAAGACACTCAGGGAAAAGGATGGCGAGGAGTTCCTGCCAGGTGCTCTGTCAGGCCCTCTCTACCAAGTAAGTCAAACCAGCTTCCTGTCTGTTCATTTCGAACAACAGGATAGAAGGTGAAAAGATCCCATCTCCTCCTGCCTATTTCAGGACAGTGGATTGGGGTGACTCAGTATCTGTCTGATCAACTCAGGACAGCAAACAAAAGAATCACAAAATCTGGTGCCTATTTGATCAGAATAGGACACTCAGGGAAAGAGGCGAGGAGTTCCTGCCAGGTGCTCTGTCAGGCCCTCTCTACCAAGTAAAACCAGCTACCCGCCAGACTGTATCTAGACAGCGGGGTGGAAAGTGAAAAGGATCCCGCCCCTCCTGATCCTTTCGGAACAGTGGATTGGGGTGACTCGATACTTCTGCCTGACCTCAGCAAAAGTAAAGAAGACACGAAATGGAAGCCTGCGTAGTCTTTTACAGGACATCCGAGTAAAAGGGTGTTGAGGAATTGCGCCTCCCAGGGACTCTGTCGGGCTCACTCAACGGTAAAGTAAAACCAACTACCAGGCTGACCGCATCTGGACAGCGGGTAGAGGGTGAAAGGATCCCGCCCCTCCTGCTCCTTTCGGAACAGTGGATTGGGGTGGCCACTACTTCTGCCTGACCTCAGCAAGAAGCTCGTGAACCACGAAATGGAAGCCTGCTTAGTCTTTTACAGGACATCCGAAGTAAAGGGTTGTTGAGGAATTGCGCCTCCCAGGGACTCTGTCGGGCTCACTCAACGGTAAAGTAAAACCAACTACCAGGCTGACCGCATCTGGACAGCGGGTAGAGGGTGAAAGGATCCCGCCCCTCCTGCTCCTTTCGGAACAGTGGATTGGGGTGGCCACTACTTCTGCCTGACCTCAGCAAGAAGCTCATGAACCACGAAATGGAAGCCTGCTTAGTCTTTTACAGGACATCCGAAGTAAAGGGTTGTTGAGGAATTGCGCCTCCCAGGGACTCTGTCGGGCTCACTCAACGGTAAAGTAAAACCAACTACCAGGCTGACCGCATCTGGACAGCGGGTAGAGGGTAAAAGGATCCCGCCCCTCCTGCTCCTTTCGGAACAGTGGATTGGGGTGGCCACTACTTCTGTCTGACCTCAGCAAGAAGCTCATGAACCACGAAATGGAAGCCTGCTTAGTCTTTTACAGGGCATCCGAGGTAAAAGAAAGAAACGTTGAGGAATTGCGCCTCCCAGGGACTCTGTCGGGCTCACTCAACGGGTAAGCTTCGACATCTGCTGTAGCCAGTGCGGTCTTGCAGATGAAGAAGGGCTCAATACCCACCCAGTCATTTCAACTGAGTGAATAAAGAGTCGGGCTCTGATGCCTGCCTGATCAGGACAGTGCAAACGAGAGCGTGGCGAGGAGTATCTGCCAGGTGCTCTGTCAGGTCCTCTCTACCAGGTAAACTCAACTATCTGTCTGTTCATTTCAAACAGCAGAATAGAAGGTCAAAAGTCACCTCGACATCAGCCCAACACGCATCTGTGTAGGGATGTGAGGGAAAAAGAGGTAAGTAAATGGGAATTTTAAGGGCAGAGCCACCTAGGAAACCCTTTCTAGCAATCTGATAACCACATGGTAGAGGACAAGTCGTCGTGGCCATGAGTATTCAAATGCTGTCAAGATCTCCTAAAGAACTCCGACCCTACACAAAAAGGGGAGAAGACATCAGAACGACATCTCTCAAGAAAGCTGGAAGAGATATACCCGCTGTAAAGTGTGTAAAGGGGCGATCTCATTCCAAAGGAGTAAAAATAACTCGAGTAGCGAGGGGGCACCTCAGCTACAGAAGGCAGGACTACGCCTGGTAAAACTAATCCTCAAAGAGGCTACAGTAGTGAACCCATACTAACTGATGGGGACCCTGTAAGAGGTAGAAACAAGATCGAAACATCCAAAGGACCTCTCCGGCAGCTAGGAGTCGGATCTCAATGGGAAAAGAAGTGGTAAACGAATCTGAAAGAGCTGACTCTCTACTAGAGGATCAAAATTCAAGGAAAAGGTGGTGGTAGCATCTAAGGTGTGATGTCTTATACCACCAGGTAAGAAAAAGAGCCAAAGTGGTGAGGGATCATCCTCTCTACCAAGGGCAACAACTCTGAGTAAGTAAAATCTCACAGTAGTAACACCCACACAAACTAGTGGGACCCTGTGAAAAGTGAAAGTGACCTCGACACATTCATAGGACTGCTCTGTCAACTGAGTCTAGAGTATGAATGGTAACATGGGTCACGAAAAAGTAGTAAAAGAACTGATCTTTTGTTAAAAGATCAAAGTTCTCAAAGTGGTGATGTTAGTATCCTGGGCAAGGTATACTACACCACGAGGAGAAAAAGTAGCTCTAGGTAGTGAAGGGGACACACCTACCACCTGAGTACGGTAATCATGTATAGAAGTGAAGCATTATCAGAAGGATCACAGTGGTAGCACCTACCCTGATCGGGCAGGACCCTGTGGGGAGAAAAAGCAACAACATAACATCCATAGGGCTACTCTAGCAGCTAGGAGTAGAGTATGAATGTGGAGAGTAGGGGTGCAAAGAAACTCATGAACTGGTCTTCTACTGGAAAATCAAAGCTCCTAAAGTCGTGGTGCTAACACCTGAGAACAGATGTACTACATCACAGCATAACTCTAAGGTGACAAGGGAGCACTCCTGACACCTAGCACGATAATCATGAGTGAGATCTATGATCATCGGTGGGTCACAGTGGTAACACCTACCCTAACTGGGTAGGACCCTGTGAGAAGTGGAAGTAACACTGCCACATTCATATGATTACTCTGGCAGCTCAGAGTAATTCATGAATGGGAGGTAGACTGCCAAAAGAGGGCAGTATGGGGCGATCTCTTCTCAAAAAGACCTAAGCCCAAAAAGATAGTGATGGTTACATCTCAAAACATAATGTACTACATCACTAACAGAGGAATGCATTCAAAATCATTTAAACTGATCGACCAACTAAGTGGGAACTCAACCTTGAAGAGATTGTCAAAGTACTCTTAAGGGAGGAGAAAGCGAAATTTTTAGGGAACTTGAGTTCTTAAAGAGTTTTACCGGGTTCCTCTTGCGGCAAGGGCAACCGGGTTTTTGTACTCCTAGGAGCTCCCCTCCTTTATCACATATAAATTTTTAAATTGGGGGTATTGGATGGTTTTGATAACCCAGACCACACCTGGGACGACAGGTGAAACTGGAGAACATAATCATATTGAAATAACAAAGATCAACATCAAGATAAAGGATCAACACTACCACACCTGACTAGCATAGGATGGTGTGGACTCAATATCCTACCTCCAAAAAAGTCTAAACTAGTGACTCATGCATCCCTGATCATATTCAACTCATATGAATGGATCGGGTGCCACATCTATCAGATCAAGACTGATAGGAAGAAGAGAATTTCATAGGGATAAAGGATCAATATCACCCCACCTAACTAATATAGGTGGATATGGACCCAATATCCTCTCTCAAAAGAGTGTAATCTAAAAGGACTACTACATTCCCGATCAAATTCAACTCATGTGAATAGACTGGGAGCTTCAACTATCAGAGCAGGACTGATAGGAAGAAGAGAATCTCATTCAAGTAGAGGATCAACATCACCACACCTAACAAACGCAGGAGGGTGTGGACCCAGTATCACATCTCTAAATGATCTAAATGAATGATTTAGACATTTCCTATCATATTCATCTCAAATAAATGGAATGAGACCTTCAACTATCAGAGCAGGACTGATAGGAAGAAGCCATTCACTTTTTAATAAAGGATCAACATCACCGATCCTAACAAGTACAGGAGGGTATGGATCCAGTCAAAAGTGATAAGTGAGCACATATCCCAAAGGAGTTTTTAATATTTAACTCCCTCTAATCTTAAAAAGAACCTCAATTTAAATTTACTAACTCAGATCAAGCTCCATACTAGCTAAATCATGACATCTCACTTATATGAGTATTTTTCTCTCTTGAATTTAAATCTAATCCAAAAAGTAATTTAAATTAGACAAAGAAATTTAATTTTCTTCATTTCTTGTATGAGAATAGACTTCCACATCTTATAGGATATCAATGTATAATGATGATTTCAAAAATCATAATTTTCAGAATCAAGTGTCAAAAATATCGAAAAGATATAGATTTTCTGAGATTTAGAGATTTACTAGAAAGGGAAGCCATTTACTTATAACTTTTGGGCTCTTTGAGCCACTTTCTCAACTTTCATGTGCTTTGCACAAATTTCAATCACTTGATACACTTTGTGTATCTTTCACTTTTGGCGCTTTGCGCATCTTCTCATTTTTTGTAACTGGCTTCCTTTTCCAAATCTCTAAAAAAAACTGTTTCTCAGTTGTAAGATCATCTTCCAAGTACAAGAGAAAAACACTTACTTCTCTTGGACAAGGAAGAATGATCTACAAAACAAATCCTATCCTCTGATAAGAATGAATAACATGATTAAGAAAATTATGAAGTTTTATGCGTCAATATACTATTGTTATCTATGAGATAGAGAACCACAAAATAGTAAAGAAAATTTTCACTTCTAAATCCAATTTCAATTTGAAAAAGATTTTAGTTCAAAAGAAGAAATCTCTCCACCCCTAAGGTGAGATAGAGAGATCATACTCTTTCATGAGTCATCACTACAAAGCTAGTAGAACTAAAAGAAGTGAGAGAGTCATCATAATTGCAAATCATCATTTTTTATTGATTAATTATCAAAATAAGGGAGAACGAGGTCCTCCAATCCAAGTGCTGGAAGGGGGTCTGTCTTCCCTTTTGAGGTTACAATCATTTTTTTTTAGCACAAGTGAAAGCAAAAAGAAAATGTGCTCATCTGGCACTACAACAGAAGAAAGAAAAGAAAAACTAGTGCTAACGAAGCAGCTGGAGGGGCAACTGTCGACTTGGCCTTGGGAGGCCTCATCTCAACTGCCTTTAAGCTCTGTACAGCTTACTCAATCATCTGCTAAGTCTCTTTGGAGAGTGCTAGCTGCCACTCTCCCTTAGAATTGTGGAGTAATCTGCCACTACTGCCCTGACTGTAAGTCTGACTATCACCGTGGCTGGAGTCTGAAATCCTCTGCACTATCTGAGTAGCCCTGCCCAAAGCCTGTACTAAGTCACTTTCCTGGAGCTGGATCTTACCATTACCCATAAGGCTCTCCACACTGTCTTTGAACACAAAACAATCTTCAAGTGTATGTCCAATACATCGGTGAAATGGGCAATAGAGTGGATGTTCTGTTTGTCCTTCTTCATTTTTTCTCTTATTAAATGGGAATGTCAAAATATCTTTCTCAGTCAAGCATTTGAATATTTTCCTTATGCTTTCTCTTTTAAAGGGATATTCTTTATTAAGTCTCTCCTGTAAAGATGGCTGACTCTGGATAACTGAAGGTGCTGCAGGCACTGCTCTCTGGACCCTGTCCACTCTAAGGGGGTCTAGTGCAACTGGGGGCAAAACTGGCTGACCTCTAGAAGTACTAGCAGCGGCTACACCTGCCACTTGGGGCACTGCCCCCAAGGCTGTCAACTTTGCTGTCATGGATGTCATAGCTCTGGTCATCTCTGCCATCTCTGCCTGGAGGTTCAGGACCATAGCATCCGTGTCAACTAATCTGGGAGATCCACCCACCTCGGGCTCTCCCTGCTCGTCCTGGTCCTCGGGCTCTCTCTCACCTGAGTGACCTCTACGGGTAACTACACGAACCCGGTGTACTGACACCTCCTCATCGGAATCTACTAGTGTATCGTCGTCCTCTAAAAAGGCTCGTCTCATCGCCTCTATGTACGGGCTCATAGGAGAGGTGATCCTATGAGTGCTAGGTGCTAAATCTGTCTCAATCCGTACTGGCGATCTATCTGGAGTAGAGACTGAACCATCATCGACTACCATCGGGACTGCCTCAGACCCAGAAGGAACTGTCAAATCCATCTGACCAACTGCCTCATCTGGCTGCTCTGTCTCTATCAGTGGTGCAGACTCAACTAACTGAACAGGGTCGACAGGGGTGTCTGCCTGTCGACGTCTCCAAACCCCTCTGGTACGACGGGGTGCTGCACTAGCGACTGGCTGCTCTGGGACTGCAACCTCTGAACTGACCTGAGGCTGGGCAGGCCTCCGCTGCTGTCTCCATCCTCGACGACGTGGGCGTCGTCCTACTACAGGAGCCACTGCTGGCGGCCTAACCACTGAAACTGCAGGCTGCTGGGGTGTCTGCCCCCTCTGCCAACTGTAGAGTCTCCTCGCAGTCTGTCGTCGTAACTGGAAAGTAGCCCGAGAAATCTGACGGAGTAAGCCCTCCCGACTAACGGGCCCTCTGCCACGAGCTAAGCGGACGATGTTCCGAATCCTCTGAGTGAGGGCTCGGACACCAGCGTCCCTGGGTACCCTAGCTCGGGGTAGAGTAGTGACGACAGGAGGAGCCGCCGCTATGCGGGCAACGTCCTCCTCATCACCACTATGCGTCAGCGGAGAGAAGCGTCCTCCCTGAACTGCCTCCAACTCGGGGGCTACCACCACCTTTGGAATAGGTGCATCAACAACTGGATGTGGCCTCCGCTGCCTGGGAGCCACTCTCCTCTGCCTCTGAACTAACTCGTCGTGAACGATGGCATCGACCATCCGCTGCCTCTCTGCCTCTGACGCAGCTAAACGAAGTCTCCTGTTCCTATTCCTCCTGGCCCTTCTCCCAAGGCCGGAGGTGGAAGAGGAAGGAACATCAGAACCGGGAACAGGAACAACGGGAACTGTCGGGGTCTGCCCAACATCCTCAGGGTGAGAAAGTCGGGCGAAAACAGAAACCCGACCAGTGGAAGGCGAAGGCACCTCGGTCTGGGCACCCCTCTTCCTGGTGGAAGTGGGAGGGGTGACCCGAACACGAGGTACTTCCGCTGGAACAACGGAAGTAACAGTAGTCGCAGGCTGCTGGCGCTGAGGGGCCGGAGCAACCTGTGCTGTAGGTGTGGCAGGCACTGGACGCCGGACCGCTAGACGAACGGGGGGAACTACGACAGGCTGCCGGCGCTGAGGGGCCGGAGCAACCTGTGCAGTAGGAGCGACAGACACTGGACGCCTGACCGCTGGAACAGGAAGTGGCCTAGGCACTGGTCGCCTAGCCACAGGGCGCACTGGCTGCGCAGGAACAGGAACACGACGTGGTGCTCGGACTGGGCGCCGAGCAGCAGGACGTCCAAACGGGCGCATGACTGCGCGTCCTCTCCTCTGGGGAGGAGAGAATGCAGCAGCCTCTGCCGGGGTCGGCCCGCCAAGGGTGACGAAAGCCGAGTCAGTGAAGGAACCAAAAGTGATCCCTCCCACTGGCGGACTAGCGAGCAGGGACTCAGGAAGAGTCACCCACGCGTCCGAACCAAAAGCGAACGTAACTGAAGGTACGAAAGAAGTCATGGCACTGCTGCCAAGAAAAGAAATTGAAAAGTTAGAAATCAGAAGTGAAAATAAGAAAGGATAAACGATTTGATAGAGATTTGATAAGGACAGATAAAGATAGATAGGAATTGATAGGGAAAGGAATAGCCTGTAAGGCTAGAAAGAAGTAGAATAAGGGAAATCCTAGCTAAAGGAAAGAAATCCTAACTAAGAAAAGACCCTAACTAAGAGTGGGACGGACCTAATCTAAGGAGTACCAATCCCTGGAGTACACACAAGAAAGGATAATATAGAATCCAAAGATGGAGAGAGAAACTGGTCCCACCGTGGTCGCCAGAAACCTGTGGACCTCCGAAAGAGCACCGCGCGAACGGGTCGATTGGAAGGGACAGATTGGATCGCGCATACGACTGACCATTGAGGATAGAGGCTGACGCCAACACACCTCAATGGGTAGTAATATACATGACCAAATCACGGGTTTCCCCCATCCGATGCAAGAGCTCGAATGGGGTTTAGTAGATGTGGGACCGAGTTTCCCACGGGCGCAAGCCCCCGTGGTTAATTACATCCCAGGCCGGAACCTGAGAAAACTCTCGATTAAGGATCATACATTATCCTCTCCTAAAATGGGATCGGCACAAGGGTATAGACTAGGAAATCCTACTCAAGGGGAAGAAAGGTCCGAAGGGCTGAATCAACATGCGTGGTTCATACCAGCATTCGGAGGCTCTAGGGTACTAAAGAGAAACTGGAGGAAATAAAATCAAGCATTCAATCACATGCGTGAGAGAAGGATGGAGGTGGCGTCATCCTGTGACGCGGATAAGTAGGATTTAGGGTCCCTGAACAGAAAGGACCTACCTACTATTTAAGGCATACTACGAGACCGAATGTAGTAGCCCCGAATCCTAAATCTAGGTTGGGCTTAGTGTTCGACACACACTAAGACCAGTGTCCTAGCTAATGCAATGCAAAGATCTGGACTTATCCCGGCCTGGATTGGGGGAGCCAGCTAACCACCTAATCGCTTCAAAACCATGCTATCGGGTCAATTATGAAAGATGGGTGGAATGTACAGTTTATTGGAAAGAGGACCGACATCTAAAGGATTTCCTAAGTGGTCCTGGACTTATGTTGGGTGAATGCCCCTAACTAATGCAATTAAATTTTAATTAAATTGATTTCTAATGCAATGCATGCTAGTTGAATTGTCAGCTCATGAATGCTTTGGATTTTAAAAACAGGCTTAATATAAAATAATTTTTAGAAAAGACTGAGTCTCCCTAGGTCCGGCACTTCATCCTCATAGGCCAGATTATCCGGACTCTACCCGCAGGCAGGGAGATGTCTTATTAGAAGGAGAGAGAAGATGCAGTAATATGCATGCGACCCCGGACGATTCCAGCAATTCCCTAGGTGCGTTAAGTTTCTATGTTATTTAAAACTTAAATATTAAATTTTGGTTATGAGTATAAAAAATTTTTGCAGTCCTTAAAGAGCCTAAAACGATCCAGGCGAAAACAAAAACGGCATGCAAGAAAGAAACCTAGAAAAAGCAGGTAATTCTACTGCGCAATCAGGTAAACACATCAATATAAATCCAACTAATCAAGTAAATGTCCATAGGCCAACTGCCCTTTAATTACAACCCAGGGTATGCAGAAAAGTAAAGTGGCCGGGCACCACTGCCAACAACCCGGATTTCTAAGCCTATGACAGACGCCAACAACTTTGAGTGGGATATTGGGTCTTCAAATCTTCAATATCTTCAGTCTCCTGGGTATCTTCTCCTTGGACTCCTTGGATCACTCCTCCTTGGACTCCTTGGATCCGTCGTGACTTGAATATCCAAACGAAGAGACAATTCACCCTAGTATGGGTGTATTGCCTTTTCTCTTTGGATATCTAAAGCCATCCAGCTCGATCTTCCAAATGGAAGAAGACTCTCCCCTTAGGGATGCCTTCTTCTTTTGGAATCCGAACTGGATAAGAATATCCCAACTCGAAGTTGTTTTCACAACTCTTAACAATATTACAATTTTTACATTAATTGAAAAGCATAAAAAAAATCTAAAAGGACCTGCATGGTTATCCTAATAAAAATCTCAAGCAGTTTATATAAAGAATGAAAATGCTAACACCATTGACCCTGTGCCAAGCCATGCTCTTAATTTTGAGGGCTAAGCGCTCCACCTGTGCAGTTATAATTAATTTAGCCATCATTTTTATTTAGGGGGAGCTGAGCAAGCACCTGCATAAAACACATTATTAGAAATCATGACATTGCTCCCCCCTTTTATCAGCATGAGCATGGCCACCTGCACGGAAGAACAGTATATATATGGCGCTCCTAACCTAGGGGTAAATCTAACGCTCACATCCAGAGTGCAGAAAAAGTAAGCAAACACAGCAATCATTTTTCAAACAGCATGCAATGAAAACCACGGAAAGCTCCGGCACACAGCAGAAAAGTAAAACACAGCGGCCTAACCTAGGTCTAGAAGTGGTGCCCTAGCAAACCATTCTATGTGTGTGTAAGGCTTGTGTAGTTTGGATAGATCCTAGGCAGGATAGTTAGTTAAAATTATCTAAAGTTCAAATCTGTTGAAGGTCAGAAAAGGAAATTTTTGTTGAAATTCAAATATTAGTGAATTGGGGTGCATTTTAGTTAATATAGTTTGTTGATCAATTTTAGGAATTTAGGGTGATGATATTTGAAGTTAAAGTTATATTAGCCAATTTTGGAAAGTTCTGGGTCCTCCTAGGAGCTAAGCTAAGGGTCCAAAAGGTCACTATAGGAAATGGGCTAGGTTTGGGATTCCTAACACCCTAGGAAAATACTAGACCTTAATACGAGTAGTTAGACAGGTAATAGGCTGAAATCCGAGTTCTCTAGGCAAAGTTACGAATTTTCTAAGTTTCGGGCCCTAAATGAACTACGGTTGACCAAAAAGTTGACTTTCTAATCTAAGCCAATTTCTGGAAACCTAAGATTTTCAATAAATACTAGGCCCTAATTGGAGTCTAATGCAAGTGAGTTTACCTAATTTGGAATTTTCTACAATTAGTTATGGATTTCTAAAGGTAGGGTAATTAAAGGAATTTTCTAAACTAACTAGGAAAGGGCCTTGTTTACTGTTTTGCTCCAAACAAGCTCCAAACTGATTGGAATCACTCCCAAAGATCAGGGATGACTTAAGAAAGTGTTCCCAAGTGTTTGGAGAAAATTTGGAATTTTTAGTAATTTTTAATAATTTATTAGGGGCAAACTGGTAATTTCCACCTATGGTCAAATTGTGGGTCAACCTGAAGTCAAACTAGGGAGCCCTATTTATCTAAGGTCAAGGATCAGATTCTGAACAAATCAAGCTATTATGGGTAATTTTCTGACCTAAAATGTAATTATTGTAATTTTCGGAAGGTCTCGGGGCCTTAATTAGCAGGTTAATTAGGGTTAGTTAACTAAGGGGTCTAACAAGCCCTAAAAATTCCTAGAAAATTATGAAAGGCTTATGATGTCACTAAGTTTAAATGTTGAAGTTTTCATGTCGTTTTGGGATCTATCCTAGCTCCTAGAAAACTTCTAAGTTCGCTAGACAGGTCCTTAATTTTTGTCCTTAGGGTGTCACTACGTTGTAGGAGTTTAAAGTGATGTTTACACTAACCCTCGGGATAATAAATGCATGGGAGTACATAAATAAAATAAACACACCATGTCCTTAGATCTAGGAGAACCTAAGCTAAGTGCTCGTGGTGCGACCTACACATGCAATCTACGAAAATAAAAAAAGACAGACACCTAAAGAACGGATTAGTGAATGATTGGGACTCAACCATTCACTAACCCACTTCCCCATGATTGCTCTTCATTCATAGAACCTATGTCTAAAATTTCATGAAGCAAGTCTCCCAAGGTTAAGAGATTTAATATATAAGTAGTTTCAAAGTAGTTTAAAAATACTTAAGTATATATATACATAAATTTTGGAAATTAAGATAATAAAAAAAATAGGTTGGATTATAGTAAATAGGTATATGGGCGACTTGTTGACCACTCAATCAAGACTCGCAACGATTTAAAAATATTTTTGTATCCTGAAAATAATTATCATAATTAATATTTAATATCGAAAATATTCGAATAATCGAATCTAAATAATGATTGGTCAAAACAGCCAAAATCAAGGGCTGGAAATGGCTTCAAAACATAAAGCTCGCTTTTCTGAAAAGAACGAGGGGTTACACGTCAAAATCCGAGTTAAAACGGCGAAGATACGAAATTCCGAAGTTAAAACATAATAAAATAACATTTTTTAAATAGCCCTGTTTCACTGGTTTTGAAATAACAGGAAATACAGACATAATTTTCATCTGAAAATAGTTTTAAAATATGCAGAATTCAGAGTACATCTAAAACAAGGTATTGTGTGTTGACAGTGGACTTAAAACGACAAAGTTATGAAATTTCGAAGTTTAAGTATAATAAAAATAATATTTGAGAATAATCCAGTCTGCTGTTTTCAAAATAAGTACAGAAATACTAAAAATATTTGTGCAGTGCAGACTCCAGGATGTGCAGAATCAAAATACGATCAAAACAAGACGTTGTGCGTTAAAAACGGACTTAAAACAAAGAAGTTATGTATTTCGAAGTTTTAAAACAATAAATAGTTTTCAAAATAATAATAAAAAAAATAATATAATGTAAAAAAAAATAAAATATCATATAATAATGCTTTAATAGTTCTGAAGCCTAAAATAATTTAAATATACATGTATATGTAATAATAATATATATATTTTAGTAATTAAAATAATCTAAATAGTTAAAATAATATTTAGTTAGTGAAAATACATTTTTTTTATAATAATAATAATAATAATAATAATAATAATAATAATAATAATAATAATAATAATAATAATAATAATAACAATAATAATAATACAAAACAGTAAGCTTATAATGGTTATGATGATAAATAATAATTAAAATAGTAATATAATACTAATTACATAAAAATAATCATTTAAATAATAATAAAAAAAAAGTTATATTTCTGTTTTTAAAATAAATTAAAACCCATAGGTTATTTTTATAAAAAAAAATTTTTATCATGTAGAGGACGACGATACGAGTCCAACGAGATATTGTACGCAAAAATCGGACGAAAAACGAATTTTTGGCGATTTTTGGAAGTTTTCTGGATTAAAATATACTTAAAATATAATTTAAAACAGTTTTTTATACATAAGCCGGCGGCGGGACACGTGGCGAGGTCTGATTGGCCCGCGGAATTGCGGCCAATCATTGATTGGCGGCGCAATGATTGCGCCGCCGTCCCATGATTGCGGCAATGATGCCGCAATCACGGCTCACTCATCCACGTAGGACGGGAGCCAGGAGCCGCCCGATCTCGCGCCTATCCAAACGGACGGCTGAGATCCAGGCGAACCGCAATCCAGGCGCCCAAGCGGACCGCGCGGCTGGACGGACCCGCGGTCCCTCTCGATCAGAACCGTCGATCTGAAGATCAACGGCCCGATCTACGGGATGCGCATACAGGCGATCGACCGAAGCCCTAAACGGATAATCGCCTCGTTCTCTTGATTCGCTCGATGGTTTTCCACAAAATTTTAACCACAGATAATAGACATGAAGAGCATCGTTGGGGAATACTTTTTTTGAATTAAAACTCGCTAATAACGACGCTAATTAACCCTAAGTGTTTTAACTAGGGTTTGAGATTATACCTAAAATACTCGATAGAATCGAGGGATTTCTGGCTTGTTGCACTTGTAGACTGTCCACGCTCCTAGTTGTAGAAGAAACCACGAGCTCTAGACGTCTGGATCAACGGGAAAACGCCTTGGAAGTTCCACGTTCTCGGGTCGCCGGAGAACTCGCCGCCGGCGGCTTGGGGCGGCCGGGATCTGATCGGGGAAGGAAGTGAAAGTCTCTAGGAACCCTCACAAGAAATCTCTGAGCAAGAGGAGGCCTAGAGCGCGAGCAAGAAAAAAAAGATCCAAAATTTAACCTAAATCTTGCTATTTAAACTCCCCTCTCTCCCTTGGACGGTGGAGATGAGATCAAGGGTTAAATTCAGAGGGAGAGGGAGTGATTTAGGCGGGATTTGCAATTCCAAAACGTTCCAAATCAATTAGGGCATTAATTTGGGTATTAATGGGCTCTAAATAGGTTATTTTAACCTATTTAAGACTCGGTTTGACCGAGTCAACGATTGACTTGGTCAAATCAGTCAAGAGAGTCAAAGGAGTCAATGGGTTGAGCCTTGAAAGAGTTTAAATTGGATTTGGGCCTCTAATGGGCTTAATGGGTCAATATGGTCAACCCTGGTTGACTTGGTCAACCGGGTTGACTCAGGGTCCGAGCTCGGACTCAACAGACTCGACTCGACCCACTGAACTCAATGGGGAGGGCCATAAGGTCTGGCTCGGTCAAGTTGACCAAGTCAACTGTTCAGGCTCAAATCTGGGCAAAATCGAGGTCAACAACCATCACTCTGAATAATATATCCAAGATATCTAAAACGTGTACTCTTATTAATGACTTGTTCGCCCAAAGTCACAATCCCCTCACTAGGTCTATTTCCACTAAAATTACACTCCATATATTCAGTTTTAGATCTACTCAAGCGAAAACCTTTAGACTCTAAAGTTGACCTCCATAATTCAAGTTTACCTTCAACTCCCTCTCTAGTCTTATCAACAAGAAGAATATCATCAGCAAAAAGCATGCACCAAGGTACATCCTCTTGCAAATGTCTAGTGAAAACATCCATGACTAAAGAAAAAAAATATGGACTTAAGGCTGATCCTTGATGTAATCCAACCGAAATAGAAAAATACTTGGTCAAACCACCTTATGTTTGAACACAAGTAATAGCTCATGCATACATATCTTTAATGATTTGAATATAAGCATTATTAACTCCTTTCTTTTCAATAACTCTCCATAGCACTTATCTTGGAACTTATCATATGCTTTCTCTAAATCAATAAATATCATATGTAGATCCTCCTTATTCTCTCTATATTTCTCAATCAAACATCTCAATAAATGTATGACTTCCATAGTAGACCTACCCGGCATGAATCCAAATTGATTTTGAGAAACATTAGTATCACGCCTCAACCTATGCTCCATAACTCGCTCTCATAGTTTTAAAGTATGACACATTAACTTAATTCCTCTGTAATTCGCACACTCCTATGCATCACCTTTATTCTTAAAAATAGGAATTAACACACTCATTTTCCACTGATCTGGCATCTTTTTAGTATTTAAAATAGTATTAAAAAGTTTAGTAAGCTAAGAAATTCCTTCATCTCCTAAGCATCTTCACATCTCAATTGGAATATCATCAGGTCCAACAGCTTTTCCAGACTTCATTTTCTTTAAAGCATCTCTAACTTCAGTTTTACTTATACGCCGATCAAAACAAAAATCTTTATTTTCATTTAAGGTGATAAGGTCACTAAAGTCAATCATATTTTCACATTCTTCATTAAAAAGTTAGCAAAATACCTCATCCATCTTTGTTGAATATCATTTTCTAAGAAAAGTACTTTTTGATCTTCATGCTTAATACACTTCACTTGAACTAAATCCTTACTACTCTTATCTCTTTGTTTGGCTAACTTATACATATTTCTTTCTCCCTCCTTAGTATCTAATCTATTATATAAATCATTAAAAGCTAAACTCTTTGCATCGCAAATAGCTTTCTTAGATTCCTTACAAGCCTCTTTATAGCTTTCACAATTATCAGAATTTTTACATCTAAACCAATTTTTATAACAAATCTTCTTATTTTTTATCTTTTGTTGCACATTTGGATTCCACCACCAACTATTTTTATTATTAGGAGCTTTTCCCTTTGAAACTCCAATCATATCTTTAACAATATTCTTAATATCACAAGTCACTGTACAAAACAAAATTTTAATTTACCTTTTCTATTGTAAACGCAAATTTAGGTTTCATTTGGGAGAACTTTTTAATTGCTTTTTAATACAGAGTATTAGGCTTTGTTTGGGACAGTTTTTTTGCTGCTTCTAAAAGTAATTTTTTAGTAAAAAAAAAAATTATACTAAAAAACTGCTTTGAGAAGCAATAAGAAAGCCGTCCCATTTTCTGTCTTAAAGAAAGCAGCACTTTCAAAGATTGATGAACATCTACAAGCTAATCTCATTTCTAGTTGGATTATACTAAGGTTTTATTTGGAATAACTTTCTTACTACTTCTTAATTTTTAAACCAAAAAGTTGCTTTAAATAGTAAGAAAGTCATTCCAAAAGAAGGCCCTAAGGCAAATGATCTCACTAGAGTATTGGCACTTTATGCTTTGTGCATTTAGGATTTGAACAACAAGAAACTTACCGGAAGTTTGAACAGCCCAATGAGACTTGATACATGGGAAGAAGTCTTCGCCACATCGAAGTTACTGATGAAGAGCTCATAGAGACCCATTCCAAATACAAGCATGACCGTTCCAATGAGGTATATATCTGAAGAGGAACCATTAATCATCCAAAAAAAAAAAAAAAAATCATTAAGAAATACTTGCAAAAGCTCCAGCATTGTTCATATCTCAAGCTAACATGCCCATAGACATATTAAAAATTCTAACATATAGGATGAGTAGAATAGATATTTGTACGCTTGCTCAGTGCATTTGCGTATAAATTTTCAATAAGACCACCAATAGAAAATTTTGAACTGCTAAACAAGATGGAAAATTTGGCGAATAACAGGCCATCATACTATAGACAAGTAATCATATAATCTTCCAAACTAGTCGACCTCAAAAGTTTCATTTTAAAAGTTATTAAGAGTCAAAAAATAAGAAAAATGTCCTTTCTAATTAGCAAACTCATAGTCACTTAAGAATTTTTAAAATTAGAAGTATGAATCAATTCGATCGCATCCAATAAACAATTGAAATTCATTAATGTTTGAGTTGCCGATTAAAATAATAAATAAAAAAAAACTCACCCAGGGCTTCAACCAACATGAATATCACTCTTCCACCATTACTGAAGTAATCTGCAAAGGAATCCATCACATGCACACATCCCTGCATCATTGAGTATGTTTAAACCAGTTAAATCAGTCATGGGAAATATTATGCTTGGAAGGCCAATATAAGTCCTAACAAATGGTTGCAAAGCAAAGGTTTAAAAGGAACTCAATCTGCTTTATAATCAATTTTATTAAAAATAAAAACTACACAAGTTTTCGGATAGTACATAGCTCATCTTGCTCTTGATATGTTGATTGGAAGCTTTAACTACCAGACAAGAAGTCATAAATTCGAGTCTTGCATATGTGATGTGTGTGTGAATTTGACTTAATTAGGTTAAATGTCCCAAATTAAAAAAAAAAAAAAGTTTTCGGATAGTTTAACAATTGTTAGGTTGACAAGTTAAAACAACTTGTTAAAAATTTAATGTTCTTATTTTAAGCTAATGTTCATCAGTGCATATCTTTAATTCGATCAAAATTATTCCATAGTTAATGCAACACTATCAAATTATCAATATAATTCAGACATAAAGGTAACTTAACATCACCTAATGATAGAGTACTAAAATTTCAGCAGAAAAAGAGTGTAATCCAATTAATGTTCATATTTGTACGTCTATATAATGGGAGGAATACGAAGCATTTATTTGTGAATCTCAAAACTGCAGTTTTTGTTTTTTCTAAGTTTTTTTCTCTGGATTTTTTTTTTCTCAATTTGATTTAGTTCACCCTTCTCAGTTAAGGGATTCAACCTGATTCCTCATGGTAATATATTTCAGAGATGAAGATATATGATTTAACTTTTCTTGAAATCATAATTTTACAACCAATTGACAATATGAGTACAAAATGAGCCAATTGTAAATAATTGCAAAGAGAAAAAGTTAAAAGCATAAAAAAGTTACAGATAACATGAAAACATACAATGAAGAATACTTCAGTCGAAAATGAAATATGCATAAACTCATTTACAACACATCTTGCTTGAAGCCTAGTGAATTTAGAGGAGTGTCAACACTTTTTTTTTATTATTCGTACCCCACCAGGCAAATAAGAATTGAATCCTCCTATCCACCAAAGTATTCAATGCTCTGAATACTCCCATCATAATCATAAGGCTACTATGAAATACAATCATGAATGATTTCAATACTAGGAAGAATATGGTAGGCATACATATTAGAAGGATCAAGATCAATATTCATGCTTGCAACCAAGGAGGTGGCCATATCCCTAAGGCTAGCAGGGCCAAGCATAGAAGGCTTTGATTCTGGTCTAAAGTTGGTTTCGAATTTTGAGTGCAAGCCTGATCCAGTATTTCAGAGCTGCAACCATCATGCTTGAAGGTAGATTATGCTTAATTGTATGTTCCTTTTGTATATAGATGTTTGATTTCCTTAGTTCTAGATGAGCCTTAAGACATTCAAAGTAGTTGGGCCCAAAATTTTGCAAGAAGAATAATAGGGGAAAATGCCTTTAAATTCTATCTTATATCAATAGTCATAAATCCACACCTTTTTAAAAGGAATAAAACTATTGAATTCATCCAAATCTCTAGTCACATAAGGCTAACGAGATGAGTCGAACCAGCATGAACTGAGAATAGAACCCAAGGAATGTAAATGAGAAGACATAATGATCACCGTGAAAAGTGTTCGGTGTAAATTACAATGATAATTTTATAATGATATGGCGAGGGACAATGACCACAATAGATAATTCAGTAATTCACCAACTAAGTGCAAGTCTGATATAAATTTATAAATAATCTTCATATTAGGATAGCCCGAAGAAATTTGCCTCCAATAGAAAAAGAGAGTGAACTTGCAAGCACAAAAATCTCATTTTCAATGAAAATAAGTTCAAATTTGATTGAAAAGTAGAAGGTTGTTTATAACGAGATGGAGCTGAATATTATTGAAAAAAATAAAGGAAATTGATTTGTTAAGGATTTTGGAATTCGTGAAGGCTTCAACCCCAAAACAAACTTCAACAAAGGATCAAGAATAGCAATCAATAGAAAAAGCTGATACTCTAAAAGTAGAGGATGAGCATAAGAGAAGATAGGTACCATCAAAAAAGTGACGATGATTGTAAGGGTCGAACACTAGGGGCACTGGAATTTGAGGAGAAATGAGGATTATTTGAGAGGGAATATAGAGTTCGATCACTATAGTAAACCTCAATGGAAACAAAGAAGATGAAGGAATTGAATTGATCGAGTAAATGCAAGTGATATTTGAAGAGGCGAGAAATAGTTGGCGAGCTAAGATGTTGACATGCACAAAAAACAAGGCTAGGCCAAGAATGTTAATACCAGAAAAGTCAAAGACCAAAATAAACTCCTCAAGGAGGAAAGCAAAAACTACCAAGTCAGCCCATCATAAGAATAAAAAAAATTGTTGCACCAAGGGGCACAAAGAGAAGGAGCATATAGAAATGGTTATAGGGATCAGTAATAGGAGCAAAAGCCCAAGTAAGCCTTAGTAAAGCTGCAGTGAGATCGAGGAGCACATGCGAGAAAGAAGCGTAAAGACATAGATGCGACAAACGTGTGTTGTTGCATTGCATGTCTAGTCAAACAAGCAGTTTGAGCCAAACAAATAGGAAGCATGAAAGCACATAATGTGAACCAAAGTGCAGGAGCATGAAATCGCCCTTGAGGAGCCCTACTAGCAAACAAGGATGACTATGCAAGGACCCTTTTCTTTATGATCTTTCAATAACCTTGCTTTTCCATATACATAATTCAACTTTTGATCATATTTTATTTTCAAGAAGTATCAAAGTTTAAAAATGGGGCAATTATGTGTCAAGACATTTTTTATTTATGAGGTGAAGCATAAGCCTCAAAGCGTTTTGAGGCGTAAACCTCAAAATTAAAAAATTAAATAAAATGAAAATAAATATTAAAAGTAAAACACAAATATTATATTAAAGAATGACATAGTAATTTTAAAATGAACTATAAAGTAACAAATTGACATAGATATGAAACAAAAACTTGCACAAGAGGTAAAGTGACAAGTGACAAATTATGTGTAATAGAATTGAAATTCAAATATTACAAGAGTAAAATAAAACAATATATAAAAATTGCATACAATTATCATATAACATCAAGTTTAACTTCAAATTCTTCTTTCTCAGTTCCCTACACATCCACATTTAATTCCTAAAGAATTTGAAATAGTTAACAATTTAGAAATTATTTGCACTGTCATCACTAAGAGAGTCTTTATTTAAGTTATCATCATAATAAATTGATCTCCCCTATCTTATCCTGTGGAGTCTAATACCTCATAATCGGATTTTTCTTTTTTTCATTCATATTCCTCATTCATAAATATATTTCATCAACATAAAGATAAGAGTAATACTCCAAAAATTTTAGACAAGGAGGTGGTGGTGGTGGTGGTGTGCGGCTTCCAAGTGATCCCCGATGGCAACGGGTTGGAGGTCGAGACAGTCGAGAAGAAGGTGTTGTGACTCGTAGGTGCATGAAGACATGCTTTATTTAAGGCTTTAATTTAGGATGTAGGTAAGTTTTAATAAAAAAAAAAAATATAAATAGGATGAGGCCAATGCCTCAAACCACCGAGGCGAGGGGTGCCTCAGTCAAACTAAGATGCACGCCTCATAAAAAAAGCTCGAACCATAAGCCTCAAAACATTTTTCATTGGAATTACAATGAGGCAAGCCTCATATTATCCAATTTTAAACAATGAGTAAGTTTTGACTTACTTTCAGTGAATACATTTAGATCTAACATCCTTTGTGATGCAATAAGCATTCATCATTGTTCAACCGGGTATAAGACTTTTGATCATTGTTAGGAATGAGATCATACTATTCAAAGTGAGGAACATGATGACTACAACACTCCCAACCAACATCAAAGAATGAAAGATTGTCAATTGCTTCCCTAATGCTCCTTATCCTCATCCACATCTAGCACAAGAATCATTGCACAACGAAGGATAAGACTTTAGGTTATCGTTATGAATGAGATAATACTCCTCAAAGAAAGGAAAACAATGACTACAACACTGTCGACCAACATCAAAGAATGAAAGATTGTCAATTGTTTCCCTAATGCTCCTTATCCTTGTCCACATCCTGCCCAAGAATTAATCATGCTACCAAAATATTTCCCACATTCAATTTCACACATTAATTTTTTTAGAGTCATTTAAGGATGACTCCTACATTCCAAAAGACCACAAAGACTGTGTGAGAGACCAACCAAACAAGGAGCTCAACCGCCCAATGTTTTCTCACTCTGACAAGCTAAACAACAGCCTCTGCCAAGATTCAAGATGCTTGTTCTTGGTCCTTACAAGGGTGAAGCAAATCCGGTCAATCATGTGGCTCAATATAAATCCACCATTGCCTTATTGAGGATCAACAATGCGATGAAACGTCAAATTCTATTCGTCTACCCACCCACCCACATGAAGCATGACTTCATTCTCATAACTCAAGAAGCAATTCATTGCCCAGTTAACGAGTACACAAACCAACTCAAAAACTCATGAGCCTCATTGAATATGAGGAAAAGGTCATCAGTGGCTCTCCCCAACCTATCTCCCATTTTCAAGATGAAATGTTAGATAGGCAAGATCCAAAGCCTAAAGTTGAGCTATTCACTCTCACTCATGGTTTTTTGAAGGGACCCTTTTGTTATGCTCTAGGTATATAACCATCTAAACCATTGGTTGAGTAGCTTCAACTCACTAAAAGACATTAATGTACAAAAATACATTTATGGTGTCTCAACTTGAGATACCTATGGATAAAATCATGACGAGTATCTTCAACACCCTCATGGTAATATAAGGCAAATTGTTGACACGACAAGTCAGTCGAAAAGTTGTACTTTCTTTAGGTAAATCAACCTGATAAGTTTAAAAAAGGAACAATGCCTTATGGCTACTTTGTGGGGGGAAAGACAAAATATCATCTAGATTTTCTTCGTTCACTTTCCTATGAGTCTCATCCATTGAGGTCATCCTTTTTATCCATGCTAAGGAGTATTTCAAGGGATCACTGCCAATGCGTTCAATATCGGACAGTTGCAATTTCAATAAGTGATATGCCTTCTATAAAGATCACAATCACGACACAAAGGATTGCCGGCATCGTTGCAATTTTGTTGAAGAACTCATTCAAACTAAAAACTTAAAAGAGTTTATACCTGCTGAACCGCAATGACTACCTGATAAGGTACTCGTGAAGTGTGAACAAAACTATTTGTAGCTCAGACCCAGATCATACGCTTCACAGTGCTGGAGTCATTCTAACAATTCCCAAAACAAATCAATGATTGAATGATTGAAGCCAAGTCTAATAATTCTCATCATTGTAACAAAATTATTTGCAGCTGCATATTTACAATACAACCTTTTGTGATAAGTTGCAACTCCTTTACCAATCTTCAGTGGGATCCGATAACAAACAGTTGGGTTACAAAAGCCCAACGGACCCTACCACACATTTAACAAAGCCGGAACCATACCTTTAGGTAACAAAGCACAGATCCCATCAGAGAACCCAGCACTCCTAAGAAAGCCAGGAATCTGCATCTGTATATTCCCTGCAAACAAAGAACTTTATCATACTGTGATATTTCTGCAAGAAGAATGCCATAATGCAATAAAAAGCTGAAAACCTTCTCTATGCGCTCCTCCCATACAATCGACTCATCGGAAGTTGATCCGCCTGTATCGGCTCGAAGCGTGGAAGTGACCGGAGGGGAGGAGAGAGCCGACCTCACCGAGGTGGATTTGGGCCTCGATTGGGTGTTGACGATAGCCTGTCGGAAAGCTAGCGGCGGCCGGCGAATTAGATGCGGACTGACAGAGCGTGAGATATGGAGAGGAAAGATTGGTCCTTTTGTGGTGGAAAGGATTGGGCGAAGGGAATACATTGTGAGGTGGGGGGGCTGCGGAGGCTGTAGATACTCAAAGGTCTATTCTTTGAGTGTTCTTTAGCTTTGATGATCGTCTATCATGCTTAAAAGCTGCATAATGGGAAGTAAACTGCAACACTGGTCATTTTCCCAATGGAGCTAGAGGAAGAAACGAACAAAACGATGCTGATGAGAGAATTTTCTGGATGATGGGGCGATTCTGGTCTGGATGGGAGCCAGGTGGAGACGATGTAGATAAGAAGTAGAATTCATAAGGGAAAATACTTTTTAAATGGTAAATCAGAATTTATATGCGATCATAATACATCCGAATATTCTTATTGCTTTTCTCATACAAAAGTCATCTATATTTCTGAACAAAAAGCTTTCTTACCGTCACAATTTCTATCTCCAACAATCTTGGAGCTTATGAAATTGATCAACGATAAAATTTCATGGCGAAAGCCTCTGTATATTTTCTCAATCATCGTTTACTAAATTGATATACTTTTGATTATTTAGAATTAAAAATATCATTTTTACTTTAAATCATGAAACTAAAATGACACTAAACATCACATTGTTTTCTACGAGCCTGTTCCACTTTTCTTCGAACAAAGATGGAAGTTCTAAGACGATTTGAAAAATATTTTAGTACTAGTTAATAAAATTCAAATATGAGTGGTGTTAAGGCTCGAATATGGTTCAAGCAATGTTTGAATATTTTTAAAATAGTATATAAATAAAAGTTCAAGCAAGATTCAAACAATATTAGAACTAGATTGTAATAAGATTTGAATAAAGTTCCAATGTAGTTTAACAAGGTTTTCGGGTTGACCCAGCAACCCATCGGGTCAACCTGAACCCGACCCATTTTGAAATCGGGTAGGGTCCACCCCGAATTTTTCGAGTCAAGTTTGAGTCGGATTTTCGTGTCGTGTCAAATATCGACACCCTAATTGAGAGATACCATTGTAGCCATTTCTTTACATCAACTAAATTATAATTATATATTGCCTTAATTCATCGATTATAACAAATAATGGTTGTTGATGATGATTAAAGGATATTGTAAAAACTCAAATATGTTAAAAAAAATTTCTTGAAAAAATATAAAAATTCTGAAGTAAAGCGTTTTGGCGCTGATTTGGTGAGGGTTGCGGCTCTAAGCCATAAACAATATATTTGTCAGTAAAGAAATTGAAAGAGGTGAAGAAAAGAGATGAGAGAGAAATGTCTCAAGATATTAATATTATTTAATATTATTAATCATGATATTAATATTATTACTGACATTGGTGATGTTGACTATTACTAATCTTGTGATTAATGATATAATAGATTGAGATGTGAATAATCATAGAAGGATAAATTGATACAGATAATTAATATTGATATTGATGCATATAATTCTATATGATTTATAGCATATTATTGTAATTTATCTTAGATTGATTTCAATTATAAGATTTTAGTTATTTGTTGGGCTTTTTGCTCATTATATGATTTTTCATATTTTTAAGAAAGGGTAATGATCATATGATATAAGGCTTCAAACAAGATAAAAATATAATCATATTTCTTTTTATTATTCATATATAAGATCTAGTTAAATGATTGAAATGAAAAGACATATAATTATTTCAATATAGATCTTAGAGTTTGACAAAATTATATCAGAGCAAAGGTTATTGGAAGAATTGAAATATAGCTAGGGCTTATAAGTGGAACAAAAATGTGATTTACGATTTATAATTAGTTGATATGAGCTTAAAATTTTGTTTTGACTTTTGAGCATGCTCTCTCTCTCTCTCTCTTGAATTGATATAGAAATATTGAGGATGATATTTTTTGAAGGTGGGGAGATTATAAAAACTCAAATATACTAATTTAAATTTTCTTAAAAAATATAAAAATACTGAAGTAGAGCACTTCGGTGCTAATCTTGTGAGCACTATGACGTCAAGCCATGAACAGTATATATATATATATATATATATATATATATATATATATTCCTGTCTCACTACACCTACTCTCTCACTTAGTTCCTTGGCTAGTAAGAAATTAAAAGAGAAAAAAATAGAGAGGAGAGATAAATGTCTTTGAATTATATTTGTTAGTCATTCATGTTACAGATTAATTTTATTATACTCATTGTAAGTGACTAATTATTTACTTTTGTTTTCAATGGTTTTGATTTCTACGAATTTTATCTCTAATAAATCTATAAAAATTATATTATATCTTGATTTCATAAGCTTTCACAGTGCATGTTTAGATATGTTATATATTTAATCATTTTAAATGATTTGATATTATTTTATCATATTTTAAATAAAGTATTTAATGATATCAAATGCATGATATGATAACTCCACTTGATACTCTACTAATTCATGTGATTCACTAATTGGCAGTCATAAGAAGCTAGAGATTGATTGGGAGTTATGAGTTGAGGCGACTACTTCATGTCATTTAAGAGGAGTTATAAGAAGTACATTAATTGAGAGTTATCATACGTGTAGGAGCAAGATATCCTTAAGATACACTTATTGAATATATGAATAGTGATACTGATATTGTTTATGAACACTTTACTGATATTGTGACTGACACTAATATTGTTTACTATCATTAATATTATTTAATGTCATTGATCATAATACTAATTTTGTATTGACATTATATTGTTGGTTGTTACTGATACTGTGATTGATGAAATAATGAATTGACATGTGATGAACTATAGAAGAATAAATTGATATAGATAATCAGTATAAATATTGATGCATATATTTTTTTATATGATTTATAACATGTTGTTCTCTTTTATCTTGCATTAATTTCAAATGTAAGATTTTAGTTACTTGCTAGGCTATGTGCTCATTATATAGCTTTACATATTTTTAGAAAAGGGTAGTAATTATTCTATGATATAAGACTTCAGATAAGACAAAAATGCAATCATGTTTCTTTTTGTTGCTCATTGGTAAGCTCTATTTTTTTTTTTAAATTTATTTTATTTTTATTTTTTAAGCTCTAGTTAAATGATTAAAATGAAACACAAATGTAGTTCTTCTAATATAAATCCTAGAGTATGACATATGTTCTTTTATGTTCAACATTGGAGAAAAAAACATAATATTTTCGAGTTGTTGAACAATTTTAATCACTGAGTTAGAGTTCCAAAGTTCCAAGTTGAAGAGATATTCGAAAAGAATACCAGTACTACTAAGTTACTAGATAATTACTTGGTTTATGATAAGACTTTAAGAATCCAAACTTGGATAAAGTATTTATGGAGTGCACTAAAGAAATGATATGTAAAATTTTGGTTTATGTTGCTAAACTAGGTTTGATTGATCAATATGTTATTGATGAGGAGCAATTATTTTCCTTTAAATCTTGAATGACATGATTTGTTGATAAATCTAAAGATAATGAGATAAGATGGTGCAATGGAAGTGTGGTATGATTTTAATAGTTAAATATGATCTTTTATAATAAGGCAAAAAAGAAGAAATCCTTTTAAGTGTTCTAAAGAGGCCCTGATATATATATATATATATATATATATATATATATATATATATATATATATATATATATATATATATATATATATATATCATTAGAAAGAAAAAAAAAAGAACTTTTTTAGTCATGGTTATTGGAAAGCATATCTATTTTCCCATGACGTAGACCAAATTATACTAGATAATATGTGAGATCTCATTGCATACACAAATCATAAGATTATAAAACTTGACCACTCTTACACTCTAGTGTAAACTTCGTAATAGATGATAAATTCTTTTGCAAGTGCTTTTCTAAATTGTTTAATATATCAGATTATTTAACAATAGACATAAATTTTTTCTTAAATTTTCTTGAAAACGGAGGAGGATCGACAAGGGTCAGATTCACCAATCAATCCTATCTCTAGTTTGGTTGGCACGATTTTCTCCAATTCGTCTAGCCCTATCCTATCCCTTGCAGCCCTTGTTTTTTATACTGCCGCTTGCTCTAGTGCCTCACCGGCCGTGGTTGCCGTTGATGGTGAGGTTTCTCCGACTATGGCTCCTGCCCGAGTGGCTTTTAATGATATTAATTGATGTGTTAATCTTAGAGCTAGTCCCACTTATGCTGATGGTGCGGAATTGTCAGATGATAATTTTGTCTCTTTAGTTGATGGTGGTGTTGAAGCCTTGGCTGACTTAGGGGAGGCAGGAGTTGTGATACCTCTGGTGGATGTGCCTATTTCTATTGTCTTGAATGCTAATATGTTAGCCCATCTTGTTAGAGATAGTGTTCGGTGGCAATGTGATTGGTTACATGATGGCATGTCGTCTGCTGAAGGGGAGGATATTATTGAAAGCAATATGAAAAATGGCTCGCTCGATAATTATGTTAGGCATCGTAAAAGGAAATCTAAGAAGAAATGACTTTCCTTTTTGGAAGTTTTGTGGCTGTGGTTTTTGGTTTTATTTCGATTTTGGTTGCTTTTGTTGCTTTGCTGAGATGGAATTGAAACAGGACTATGATAAAGCGGTTTTACTGCATGCGCCTTGGATAGCCAGGGTTTGGTCGACAACCTTGGTGGCTCGTTTTAGTGTGCTTAGTTGCTTGTCGGCTTGGATTCTTGGCAGTTTATTTGGTCCTCCTTGGATGTCCCCTCTCTAGCAACTAGGTGTCGGTCTTAGTCCTATTATTTCTGATTTGATCAGTCTTTCACTCGGATTATTGTTAACCTGTTGCTTCTTATGTTTCCCTGGTTGTAATTCTCCTGATGTGGCCCTGCTGTGATCTTGTGGTGCATCTCTTACTATTAATATGTTTTTTGTTTTGGTTTAAATAATAATAATAATAATAATAAATTTAAATAGTGTAAATACATGATAAAAAAAGTTCATTTTAGATGGTGTAGATCAAGGCTTGGACATACAATTACAAGGGATTTCCCATAGTATATTTGATGATATACGAGAAATTCTAATATAATACAAATTAAATATGTTTTATTTTGATTTTTTAAGGATATTTGGTTGTTTGTCTATATATGCATATTTTATTTTTCTCAACATATTTAGCACAATAATAGAAAAAGCTCAGCCAAAGCAACTCAACAGTATATTGATCAAAGTTACTCAATACTGACAGGCTCTGAAATTTCGGAAAGTGATAAACTTTTATTGAAGAGAAGGAGAGGTAGTAGACGGAGCTACTAGCGACTCTTTTTCACCCAACCTTCATTCCTTCTCATTAATCCTAAGCAAATGCAAGTACAAACTCTTGAAACCACTGCAAGTTTGGTATTTCCTTTACCCTATAGAAAGCTACTCCTAATGCTCCCAATATATCCAAACCAAGGCAAACAAGATACCAAACTTTACCATCTCCAACTTTGCATAGAACCTCATCAAACATAAAACAACCAAAGGGAAACACAGATGTCTTCTGCAACTACTACATCCTCATGCCAAGACCAGATCCATGGAGCAGAGATCGCACCAGCCCACTGGTATGGCTGGTTGCCATCATCTGTGCTGTTCTTGCCATCGCCGTCATCATCGCCGGCATCGTTGTCTTCGCAATCTACATGATCTACCAACCCAAAATTCCTTACATTCACATCACATATGCTCACCTGAACAAGCTTGATTATGACCAGACTGGCTCACTCGACATCGAAATGGCTCTCACCATCACCGCGGAGAACCACAATGCGAAAGCTGATGCAGGGTTCTCTGAAGCCAAATTCATCCTATTGTTTCATGCCATAGAAATTGCAGAGCTTCGAGCTGATCCCTTAGATGTCCCAAAAAACAGCTCATTGCCTCTGAATTATGTTGTCCAGTCTTCAGTGATTCCACTTGATGAGGGAGCCAGGGATGAGATGGATATAGCTCTGAAGCAGCAGAAAGTTACTTTTAGTCTCAGTGGGCAAACAAGAACAAGGTGGAGGGTAGGGATATTTCTATCTGTGAAGTTTTTATTGCATCTCGCTTGTCAGCTTCAGTTTGTTCCATCTAATGGGAGTAGCATTGGAGGAATTGGCTGCAGTTCTAAATCACATTAAATTTATAAATTTCAGTTCATGTTGAGATATAATAATGAGCATATAGCTTCTCTATTAGAGTTTTAAAATGTTGTTAATTTCATGAAAGTGAATCATAGAAGTTTATAGATTTTTTAGTGCTGTTCATGTGGGTGGTTTCATTGAGGAGGGAAATAAAAACATTATGGCTTTTCTTTTTGAGGAACTTTTTTTTTGTACTCTATCACAGTTCTTTCTATTTGACACATAAAATTCCTTACAAAAAATGATCATCCATAATATCTTGATTGCTTTTTTATTAAATCAAATATATAATAATTAATATTTCCTCACTTTCACTTAATTGCAATAATTGCAGTTTTTACTGCTTAATACTCTTCATTCACTCAGAAATTATATCAGGTTTTTTTTTTAAATTACTTAGAGCATCTCCAACTGAACGTCAAACATGCGTATGGCGTTGTTTGATCGCTTCAGCCACACGCCAAATCTTCCACTAGTTACTTGCGGCTGAATAGTGCAATGCCAATATGTGTGACGCCAAATATTGGCGTTGCACTGTTCACTAATGCAATTTTTTTGTCTCAACCGGATTTGCCGAAGAAACGCGCCAAAGAGAAGAAAGACGGTTACCTTCGCAGAAGCCCGCAAACGGAGTTCGATTGGAGATGAATCACGACATTTTTTAATTTCACTGCATTTTGGATTGAAAATGGGATTTTCAGTTGAAGATGCCCTTAGGCTTCGTTTGGAACAACTTTCTTACTGTTTTTTAAAAAAGCTTTTTAATACAAATCTTATTTGATTTATAAAACAGTAAGAAAGATATTGCAAATAAAATCTTAGTGGCATTGCCTCCTTACTTTCAAAGGGGAGGTCTTGATTGGATTTCTGCAGAAGAATAACAAAAGCAAAACCTCATAACATCATGAACAATATTTTTTCTGTTTTGGAGAACTTACTTAGGCAATAAGAAATTAAGGCAAAGGAAAGATGAAAACTAAGTGCTTTCTACAAAGAAAAGGAGTTGGAAGCATACTTTTCTTTAGTTTTTGAGGTTTGATGTTGTCCTCTTTGCTTTACTTTTCGAAATGGGCTCCCCATGTTTATCATTAAAACAAAAGATAAGAGCAAGAGGCTCTGAAGTCAAGGGAGATTCATTAAAGCATAATCTTTTAGCATTGGAACAAATGAAAAGGTAAAAAAGAAGGGATTTTTTACTTTTTAGTTTCTCCATCTCTCTTCCTCTTCCTTTTTTGCTTTGTTATTTTCAATGGATCTTACAAAGCTCAATTCAAATTCAAAATTCTAACGTTCAAAATTTTAGATGCACACTCATGGTTGTTCTCATTAAAGAAAAAGGTCACTTTTTTTTATTTTTCATAAAATACTAAACTAAAGGGAAAATTATCAAAAATGTCCTTTAATTCTCCATGAAAGATCAAAATGATCAATAACTATATTAAAAAATTATTTTTGCCCCTCAATTCCTTAAAAAGAAATCAAAATAGTCTCATGGTGTGACTGTTTTTATTCATCTTTAAATAGCCTATGCACAAAAATTATCATTTAATATAGTTGGAGATTATTTTGATCTTTTATTAGGAGTCAAAGAGACTATTTTGATCATTTTTTCCTAAACTAAATTTCAATGAGCTTGAAGTTCTACATTTACTTATATATATATATATATATATATATATATATCACTACAGGAAAACTCGGTATTATCGGCGGATCAAATCCGCCGGTAATACAGAAAATACGACGGAAAGTTAAGGTTTCCGGCGCGTTTCCGTAGGATTTTCATGCGCCGGTTTGGCACGCGTCGGAAAAGGCTTTCCAACATATATAATACATCGTATCCGCCGGTAAATTCGCATGCTATTTTCCACCGTAAAATGCGCCGCTTAGAATGAAATGCTTGTATATTCAGACGCCTACACCGGCGTATTGTGCGTCGGAAAACTATCGTCGACTATCCGCCGAAAAAAAACGTCGTTATGCTTCTGTAAATGCTTCCGTCGTAGAATACGCCAGTACAAACGTCATACTTACCGACGAATAAAAATCCGCCGGATCATCCGACGGTAATCTTAATCACGTGTTTTCTTGTTGAGTGTGTGTGTATATAATATATATGTAATATAATACATATATATATATATATATATATATTATATAATATATATATATATGTATATATGGGAATGGGGAATTCTAATTCGTGCTCGATTCCCCTCATGTGGCAATGCCTCTTAAGTGGGACCCAATCAAGTGCGGACCAGGAGATTTTTATAGGATTGGTGCCTCTTTTATGCCAGCCGAAGATTAGTTACGCCGCCAAACACCTTTCAAGATGACAGTGGTGGATTTACTTAAATCTTCAATCATTTATTTAGTTAACAAGCTAAGTTTTCTTCATTATATAATGAAAGCTTTCATTTAAATACTCTATTATTGTGCAGAGCCATTATGAATGAAGTAGCATTGTCAAATCCACTTGTCCAGCTAACAATGATGAGTATATTAGTCATTTATTTGATCAGATTCGTTTGCCAAAATAAGTTATCAGAACATGCTGTGCTGTAATCTACTTGCTACGTGTTCTTCATACAATAGTTCATACAGTTTATAAAAATACAGTGGGGTCCATTTTATTATTATTTATTTTGATTTATATGTTATTGTTAGCTTTAATATTATATTTGTTAATCTGAATTTAGTAGTCATGAA